>CM060326.1:2577934-2590434 GCA_030674155.1 Stramonita haemastoma | reverse complement strand
TGTCAGACATACCACTGAAGACGAAAAGATGGATAGGGTTTTTAATGAATGTGTGCGAGTTAGTGTGTATGCAAGACATTCTGCAGATGTACAAACGCTGAGTCTTTGGTTTACAGTCTCATCTGAAGGACTTGAAAGCGGGAAGTGAAATCCCTGCCTGCGTTAACTGTAGGAAAAAGAATTATTCTCCTTGGAAAAAAAAAGAAGACAACAGCGAAAATTTGAACTTATGCCTGCAGAGTTAAGATAACAAGGTCAATGCTGTTATAACCACGAAGCCACCTTCTCCCCCCCCCCCCCAGAGAAGAAGCCAGCCAACCAGTCTGAACGCTCCCCCCTCTCTCTGTTGCAGCAAAAACTCAAGCAGAAGATCGACGCCACCAACCTCAACAGCGACACCACCGCCAACAACACCAACACCAACAACACCACCACCACCACCACCGCTACCGACAACCTCTTCCAGCAGGTAGACGACGGCGACAAGCACAACATCAGCAACAGCGGAGTGACGTCACACAACGTCAGCAGCAGCACCAACGTGGGGGTGAGGGGGGGCGGGGGTCAGGAGGGCAGCGTGCCGCACGTGTCGGTGCAGATCGTGCAGCAGATCTCGTCCTCGCAGCGCCAGAGTCCCCAGACCATCCACACCAATGTGACCGTCAGCTCCACGCGCTACCCGCCGCTCACCCACCCCCCACCGCCACCGCCACAACCCCCCACCCAGCCTGACGGCTCTCCCGCCCCTCCCCACCCCCACCACCCCCACCACCTCCACCCCTCCGCTGCTAACGGCAGCAGCAGCAGCAGCAACATCAACGTTCACACCTCCACCTCCACGCAACAGCATCCTCACGGAGGAGGCAACGTCAGCGCCAACACCACCACCACCGCCACCTTAGGCCCCAACAACAACACCAGCAACAACACTAGAGGTCGGGACAACGTTCTGGCCGGAGGGTCTGCCAGTGTCAGCGCGGAGACGAGCGTGCACACCAGCATCGAGTGCAAGCAGGAGCCCGTGGAGGACGTGCACTGCCAGGTGTCGCACGTGCTCGGGGACTCGGTCAGCTCTGCCGGGAGCGGTCCCGTGCCGGACCTGCCCTATGACGAGATCCAGTTCTTCCTGGAGAGCATCGAGAAAGACGGCGACGACCTCATCAAGGAACTCGACGACTTCGACAAAATCTACCACAAAGTTCAGACCCGCGCCGAGAGTAGCGGAGCAGGAGGAGGGGGAAGTGATTCTTCAGTGTTCTCTCCCCTGGACGGTTGCACCTCCCCGGGTTTGACCAAAGCCACAGCGAACTTTCCCGACCCACCACCTCCCCCCCACCCCGGCGCCCCCTCACCCCCACCATGTTCGAAGCTCCCCAGGCCATGGGGGGCATGGTAGGGGCCGGGATGCCGGTGGTCGGCCCCCCACCCTCACTGGTGGAGCCCACGGGACCTGCAGCGGAGACGCTGAAGCAGATGGCGGCCCAGCACCAGCAGACCTCGGCAGGGGCCCCCTTCCCGGGGAAAGCCCTGGCAGAGGCCCACTACGCCGACCCCTATGACCCCTTCGGCCGCACCCGGAACGGCTACCCGGCCAACTACCCGGGTCAGTGCTACCCCCCAGGGAGCGTGGGGTACCCGGGGTACGGACAGGCGGGGTACGGGGAGAGCGCCTCCCCTATGGGCCCTTACCCCGGGGCCAAACCGGAGCTGGGGGGTATGGGGTTCGGGCAGACCAAGCCCCTGACGCACTACCCCGCAGAAAGCCACGCCATGCACGGAGGAGGAGGGGGAGGAGGAGGCGGGGGTGGGGGTGGAGGGGGTGGTGGCCACGGCGGTCAGCCCCCGGGGCCCAGCTCGCTGCAGCAGCTGCAGAACCAGGTGGCCAGTCACTTCAGCCCGCTGCACATCACGCAGACGCAGCAGGTCCGCTTGGCCCACGGCCACCGCCACCTCCACCTCTCCCAGACCCAGCAGGTGCAGATGGCGGCGGCAGCGGCTGCAGCAGCGGCGCAGCAGCAGCAGCAACAGCAACAACAGCAACTGCAGCAGCAGCAGCAGCAGCCGCAGCCTCCTCCCGGCAGCCTGAACGTGTCCCAGCAGCAGTCGTTCAGCCTGGGTCCTGCTCAGGGGCACCCCCAGCCCCCAGGGATGTCCCTGTCTGCCCGCGACATGCAGCACATGATGCAGGAGAAGATGCGCCGCGAACAGCAGCAGCAGCAGCAGCAGCAGTACATGAACCGGCCTCCCCCAGAGTACAAGCTGCATCCCTCAGCCCGCGCGGCCACTGCTCCCTACCAGGCCACCAACCCTGGAGGAGGAGGGGGTGGTCATAGTGGTGGGGGTGGGGGTTCGTCCACGCCTTTGCAGACGATGCAGAACATGGTGAACCAGACTCCCCCCTACCCCAGCATCAAGGGGGAGGGGGGCGGGGGGGGCAGTGGCTGCAGCATCAACAGCAACAGCAGCAGCAGCGGCAGTGGCTCTGGGGGGCTGATGACGCAGATGTCGGCTGTGCAGTCCATGGCCGCCTCTGTCAGCTCCCCGGGGGGGCCTCACCTGGGGGGAGGGGGGGGGGGGCCAGCATGACCCATGCCTCCCAGAGCATGGCTTTCCAGCAACAACAACAACAGCAACAGCAGCAGGCCCCCCCTCCACGCCCCCCCTCTTACTCCCCCAGCACGACCTGCACCACGCCTAACGGAGGTGTGGTCACCACCGCCAGCAACAACAGCAGCGGCAACGCCAGTGGGGGTGGGGGGGTGGGGGTCAGCAGTTCTACCACCCACCCCCACCCCACCTCTTCCTCCTCCTCTTCCTCTTCTTCCTCCTCCTCCTCCACGGCTGCCAGTCAAGGGTGTGGCAGCAGCAGCAGCAACTACACCAGTGCACTGATGCGCAACCAGCGTCCCCCCAACGTCAACGTGGGGCCGGAGGGGCTGAACATCTCCCAGCCCCGCTCCCACCCCCCCCACCTGCCCCCCCACCTCCACTCCCCTGGGGAGGGAGGGTGGCCGCCCCGACCCATGATGCCTCAGGGCTCCATGGCCGGACAGAATCCAGGGGGGGCCCTGCTCTCTCCAGGGGGGGGTTACCCCCACCGACCGGGGTCAGGGGGAGGTAACGGGGGACACGGCATGATGGGAGGGGGGGGGATGGGTGGCGGAGGGGGGGGCCAGGTGCTGATGCACCAGAGCATGCAGCTGTCTCAGCAGCAGAGCATGGCTGCCATGCGGGCGGCAGGGGGGGGACCCGGGATGGGAACCCACCACCCCCAGCCCGCCCTGCCCCCTTCCCACGCGGCTCCGTACGGCGGCCTGATGGGGCCGGGTTCCATGCAGCCCCCTGGTGCGGGGAACCCGCAGTTCGCACCCAGTCTGCCCCCGGATGACTTCATGCACTTCTTCAACTCAGAACAGTCCCACAACTTCGACTCCTTGAGCTCCGACTTGTTTGACGACATTCTCAAGTGAGGGCATGTGCACGCGCGCACACATGCACGCTGTCAGAGTCCTCTCTGGTTATGATCCTGCCATGTTGTCCTGTGACGTACGTACGTGCCCTCCCTAGATTTTTATCTGGATGTGTCTGCTGGCATGATGCGTTTGAACCCTCTACTTAACTTCAGAAACAAATCCCAACAATCTGCACCGACTAAAA
This sequence comes from Stramonita haemastoma, assembly GCA_030674155.1. NCBI lineage: Eukaryota > Metazoa > Mollusca > Gastropoda > Neogastropoda > Muricidae > Stramonita > Stramonita haemastoma. Next base: position 2,586,777 of record CM060326.1, on the reverse strand, counting down.
ACCCAGATGTGAAATGTGACTGCAGTTTTTATGCCAATTCATTCGGGAAAGTGTGGTGTGTGTGTGTGAATTTGATAATATACAGCACAAAGGGGATGTTTTTTGTGGTGATGGGACAAAGCGTGGATTCAGATGCTTGAGAATGACATAAAGTTATAGAGGGTAACCTGCAGAGTTTTGCTTGAAAACTATGTGCCAGAAATTCTCAGCGTCGTATGTGCTTACTTGATGACACACAAACCACTGGTCAATCAACATCAACAATGTGTTTTTCCCTCTCTCCAAACTTCCTTCTCTCCTCCTTCCTTTTCTTCCTCCAAGTAGAGGAGTGGAGACAGAACACACTGTGTCTGTCAGTCTGTCTGTGAGGAACACACTGTGTCTGTCTGTCTGTGAGGAACACACTGTGTCTGTCTGTCTGTCCGTGAGGATGGGGTCATTGTGACTGACCTGTGTGCTGTGGCGTGTCTGCATCGACAGTTGGAGAGAAAAACTGCCTCCCCGCTTCCAGGATTGGGGATTGTCAGTACTGCTGCTGTGGTGTCCAGGCTCTCTCTCTGTCTGTCTCTCTCTCTGTCTCTCTCTCACTTTCTGTCTCCGTCTCTCTCTCTGTCTGTCTTTCGGCTTGTCTCTCGTCTCTCTTTTTCCTTTAGCTTTTTTAAAAATCTTTTTTTGGCCAGTAATTTTCTGTGTCTAGATCTCTCTCCTTGTATCAGTTTTTCTTTTTCTTAGTCTTATGTTTGTCTGTTTCTGTCTCTGTCCCCCTTCCCCCCCCCTCTCTCTCTCTCTCTCTCTCTCTCTCTCTCTCTCTCTATCTCTCTCTCTCTCGGATGAAAAAAAGTATATAATGCTTACTTACTCTGTTACCCTTGAAAAATAAAGATTATTCAAAGATTATTCATTCTCTCTCTCTCTCTCATTCAGACTCCTGGCACTTTTCATATATGGTATGATTCTTCCCAAGCAACAGAATCGAACTGCCACACGCGTGCATATGTGTGCACACTCCAGCTGGCTAAACAAGGTTGTCCCAGCCTGCACTGGCTCTGATCAACTGCTGTACGTCCATGTGTCGCTGTTTGGCTGTCCTCATGTTAAAGATACACTGTACATAGCGTCGTTCCCTGCAAAACTGCCAGTGAGTATGTACACCTCTAGATGTACACCTCTGGATGTACACCTCTGGATGTACACCTCTGGATGTATGTGTACATGTATGTATAGTGTACTCCAGCTCTGGACAATAGACCAAGATCACAATCAAAAGACTGCATTTCCAGTTCCAGCAACACGAGTGTATGGAATATGTTTTAACAGAAAGAATTGCAGGAATGATGATGATTATGATGATGAAGATTTGAGATTGTCAGGTGTGTGTGTTGTTGTTGTTGTTGTTGTTGCAGAAATATCACATCTATCCTATATTTTGATATTGGACTAAAGTTTTTTTGAAGGAGCACAGAAGGATGAGTTTTTTGTTTGATTGAAAGATATGCACTGAAAAAAAAGGTTTATGATGGAGGGGGGCAGATGGTTGTCGTTTGCAGCATGATATGATGATGTGATATGAGTATGTGTGTGTGTGTGCTTGGTGTGTGTGTGTGTGTGTGTGTGTGTGTGTGTGTGTGTGTGTGTGTGTGTGTGTGTGTGTGTGTGTACAAGTTCAAGAGAGAAAGAGTGAAATACATTTGAGTGTGACATGCGTTCATGTGTGTGATTGCATTCACACAAGCCAGTATGTATTATAGATAAATAATATGCATGCATCCATACGCAAATATGCTGGACGTACACGCAAACCAGTGTGTACATGTATTGTACGCATGAAGTATGCATGCATTCATTCATGTGCCGAGGGGGTTGTTTCAGACATACATACCTGTACATAATCAAGAGTTCTTCCAGTTTTGATGAATTGACCACGACATAACTTACACACCTAACCCACAGGTGTATACATGTACAGTCAACTACAAAGCGGACAGAGAGAAACACGCAAAGACTGGACCACACTGGACATTCAAGACTGCCATGTTTCTGTTGGTTTTTTTGCACCCCTTCCCCCTTGTACTTACTCATTGTTCCCCTCCCTCCCTGCTAGTTGTTTTGAAGTCTGTGTAAACACGCCATGCTGTATTGGTTTCTGTTTCTCTGTATGTGTGTGTATTATACCGTAAGATGCGACAAGCAAACAACCTGCGCAAATACAGTGTGCTGATTTTGTCTACCTCCCCATGTGACTTAAACCTGAAGCAGCCATTGGTCGGTCACATCTCACTTCCTGTCAGCATCTTGGGAAAAAAATTTCAAATTGTTTTTTTATGTCACTTTTTTTTAAACGATGAAATTAGATTTTTTTTTAAAGTTTTTTTTTAAAATGCTGTTTATTGCTTGTTCGTTCGTTTGAGGCACAATTTTTGTTGGTTTTTGTTTTTTCAATGCAATGATGATTTTTTTTTTAAATGTATCGACCACACAAAAAGTTCTGAGTGTTGAGAGTTCAACGAACCATTGATATCGGGCATTGATGAATTCTACACAAACCAAAGTACAAAGCTTGAATAATTAATGTGACATTAAAAGAAAAAGGATTTAAATCATACACTTGGAGCAAATTGTCTGTGTAAAGCTAGTTGCAAGCACAACGAAAAGATTTAAATTGAAATGTACGGTCTGTCGATAAAAAGATTTGTGTTTTTTGTGTTTGTATTATGCAAAATAGATCCTTTGATATGATGTACACGGTTTTGAAATTTTGGGGTTTCATTTCCCTCAGCTAAGTAAAATGGAATATTTTCCAAAATTTGTATGATTCAAATTAGGCATTGAACCAAGAGATATAAAAAATATTTATCAAAACAACAACAGTGATCATGATTGTAAACAAACTATGTTTTGTAAAATGAATTGGGCCAAAAGATGCAGTATTTTAGTCATGCTTTTCTATGGCTTTGTAACATGAGGATCAGGGTAACTGAACAAAGAAAACAGGAGGGTAATTCGTTAACCGTCACTGAGACTGATCATGTCACCTATATTATAGGGTATGGTGTATTGTATTGTTATGTTATAACATGATTTTTTAAAGTATTTTTTCAATCGCCATGGTACTTAAACATTCGTCATGTCTTTCGCGCGTATTCCTCAAATCACAACAGCAACAAAATACTGCTTAATTTTTCAGAGTCATTTTTTGTTCTCTCAGATTCAGAGCGGATGGGTCGTGAATGTGATGGTGAGGTAATCGACAAAGAGCACTGTAGGATTTTGTGTTGTCAGTTTTTATAAAACTTATGCATGGTCAGTTGTGTATGTTGTCCAGAGCAATGGGTGTTGTTGGGGGAAGAAAAGAAGAGGGCGTGTTCAGTGGTGTGGGTTTGTTTTAGTGTTTGTATATATACAGAGGGAGGGGGGCTGTGGTAACGTCTCTTAGTTACAGTGCTATGGTGGTCACTGAGCTCAGCCTTACAAAAATCTTTCAGAACAAACTTGAAGCAAGGAGAAAACCAGAATATTCCAAAGCCAAATTTGCTTAAAACAGAATCTTATTCTCTTCCCCCCCCCCCCCCCCCCTCCCCCGCAAAGACTTACAGTTGATCAGTGATGCAAGAAATGTCCTTTAGAATCTTATCAAGGTTTTTTTTTTGGTGTTATACTGATTTGCATGCTGTGTGAAAGTGAAAAAAAGCCACACAACAAAAAATCATTATTATCATTTTTATTATTATTATTATTATTATTATTATTATTATTATATTATTATTAGTTTTTTTCTCCATTTCTCAGCTAGAGCTCCCAGGTTCACCATTGGAGAGACTTTTGCCATTATGACCATTCACTCCCCACCACCCCCCAAGCCCCACCACCACCACCACCACCACCACCACCACCACACCACCATTTAGTTAGACACATTCCAACTTCGGGGAGAGTCATCATAATAAAATGATCTGCACAAGTGTCTGAAATGGCCCCATAAAGGTTATTTAAGGGAGGAGTTCAATCAGCTAATCTTAACTTGAGAAAGTTTCTAACTCTTGTATACATCTTGTGTGTGTGTGGGGGGGGGGGGGGGGTTACTTGCTTCAAGACAAAGAACTAATGCAGAAATGAGAATGGAGGTATGGCTTGACATTATATATGTTATGATATTTTTCATGCAAAAGGCTTATGGTCCAACAGTGTTAGTAGTGTGACTTAGTGTGAACATTGTTATTGAGAATTGTTATAGATTTGTTACATACAGTGTTGACATTTTTTTTTTTTTTTTGGGGGGGGGGAGTCCATCACAACCTCCTGCATGGTAAAACACAGTAACTCCAATATTCAAAGAAAATTCCACTTTTGCTGTTTTAATTCCAGAATATATTTAATGATTCAACAAACTGGAGAACTAGTTTTACAAGGTGACTGCCCCCATATGGCCTGTGTGGTCAGCGGGGCTATAAACAACATGATTGGATTTGAACTTTAACCAGGCTGAACTTGCCCCCACTACACACTGTCTAAAAACTTCAGTGCAGTGCCTCAACACTCCTCAAGGAGACGAGAGAGAAGTCAGTCCAAAAAATATATAAAAATTCAAAAAGAAGTCAGTCAAAGTCCTGGGTGTGTAAACAAACTGTCAGAGTACAGAGGATGTCAAATGGCTGGTCTGCTTTTGCTGAAGTGTGAGACCAAAGAGAGAAATCATAGTGGTGTTTTTCTGTTTTCCTGAAAACTGTGAAAAATGGGAGTTACTGTGTTTTACACTGTGGTGGTGGTGACAGATCAGCATTTTAATAAATGAAGTGGGGGGTATCATTTTTGGTTGTTGTTGGGTTTTTTGTTTTTGTTTTATTTTGTTTTGATGAGAAACTTTTTTTTTACATTGTCACTGGTTGACGAAAACTGGGAATTTTGGGGTGTCAGCTTTCCTATGTCAGTCTGTCAGTGTCTTCGCTCTCCTCCCTCCCCCCCCTCTCTGTCTCTCTGTCTCTCTGTCTCTGTCTCTCTCTCTCTCTCCTCTCTCTCTCTCTCTCTCTCTCTCTCTCGTGGTACAAAAATCTCATTGTTTTTTGTGTCCAAGAAAGTGAAGCACCATTATGAAACCCTTCAAAATACAGAGAAAAAAAAAGAATTCAAAAGGTTTGGGGTTTTTTCGGGGTGGGGGGGGGGGGTTAATTTTTGGTTTTGCTAGGTTGTTGCTGGGGTGGGGTTTTTTGTTGTTGTGTGCAGATGTTTTGGTTTCTTTTTTTTGTTTTTGCTATTGTTGTTGTTGTTTTGTTTGGTTTTTTTGTTGTTTTTTGGGGAGGGGGTTCATCATGATGATATATATGCATTACTGATTGTGTCATGTGATGTGATGTGTTAAGTCACATTGTGACCACAGTATATATATATAATTATGTCAGCAGTGGTTTATATATGACTCTTGCAGGGACCAACCAAATAATCATTGAACATGTATGTATGTTATGTACACATGTATGTATGTATGTATTTAACCATGTTGGCACATTATTTTGTTTCTCAAAGGGTTTAAACTCTCACCCTCATACCCCTTCCATGTTTGTACAAAACACCAGCTGATGAGGAGGAGGAGGATGCATGTGCTAAGCCCAGCACACAAGTGTGTGTATGTGTGTGTGTGTGTGTGTTGGTTTTATTTTCATGCTAATTTTCATGGTTTGTCACAGGCCAGTTTTTATAGCGTCATACAAACGTCACAGTTTTCACATTTCGCCCCCTAACTTTCACAAATCTGGTGTGTGTGTGTGTGTGTGTGTGTGTGTGTGTGTGTTTTAGTTCTGTTGTTGTCTTGTGTGTGTGAGTGTGTTGTGTGTTCTATTGTTGTGTGTGTGTAGAGAGAGAGAGGTGTGTGTATGTGTGTGTAGTAGAGTTCTGTTGTTGTCTAATGTGTGGGTATTCAAGATTGGTATCAACTGAAAACAAGTGCAGGGAATTTGGTGGTGTTTTGGGTTATGTTATAGCTCTGCCGATTGCTACAGTTATATTAAAACTGTCACCTTTTTCATAAAAGAAAACCCTCATTATTGGAGAAGAATAACAAAAAATATTTAGGAAAATTGTAGTGAACTATTTTTCTTTTGTCTTTTTTTCTAATCACATCCAGGTTTCGGTTATGTTGGCTAAGTCAGAGTACTGCTTGACTGAACACAAAAAATGATTTCATGTAAAAACAACCAAACCAGAATGTAAGATTAGACACATGAATGTGCCTGTCATAACTGTAGAATTGATGCCATAAAATTGATGCCATCCACTCTGTTTTGTGTAGTGTGACTCATTATCACCTTTTCCCCCAACCTGTATCTCTAAGTATATATATATATATATATATATTATAATATATTAATATATATATATATATAAATATATATATATAATACAAGTTGTTCTAAACATAAATCTTTTTTTAAATAGTAGGCCTATACACAATGTCTAAAAGATAATCAAAAATATAAATATATATGACTGTTTCTTGTTAGATTAGGAGAAATAAAAACAAAAGTCAGAAAGAAGGTTTTAAAAAGTCAGAAGGGGAAGGGGTGGACTAGTGGTTAGAGCGCTGTACTCATAATCTGAACGGCCAGAATCGAACCACCGCTGAGGCGCCGGTTGGAGGAGATCTTTCCCCAGAGTTAACATCAGTCCTGAACTTACTTCACCCCCTCCAGAAGTCCTTGGAATAAGACAGACTATAAACCCAGACCCCCGTGTACCACCGTACGTAGAACATCATGTTGGACAGTGGCTCGGCTAGGCACGAACTGTCAGTATTTATTGATTGATTGATTGATTTCTTTTATTCTTTTATATCGAGGATAATGGAATAAACATGTGCTTTTTTTTTTTTTTACATCCATCCCCCGTGTGTATGCAGTTTTGTCAATCTTGTCATCTGTTCCCACCGGCACACCATGGCCTACTCTTACGAAAAGCGGAACAGGATTTAACGTGTGCGCAAGATTGTTCTGCGTGCGTTCGCACACGGGGCCTCGGTTTAAGTCTCATCCAAACGGAGTAGTAGGAGTAGGGGCTGCGCGCAGTTCCTTAGTGGAGGGATACAGGAAATAAGCCAGAATTAGGGATTGTATCGGTTTTTAGGAAGACTGAACCCTTTTGTGATTAATGACATAAAGTGCGTTAGTTTTTCCAAACCATTTGCCTTGATAATCCTGGTAACAACATTTTACACATCTACGAATTAATAACACAATGTTCTTTCTCAAACACAATTATTAGGGTAAGGGGGGGGGGGGGGGTAGAGAAGAAAACACACCATTTCTGAAAATAGCATGCTTTTATTTATTTATTTATTTTATTTTGAGGCCGAATCCAAAAAACAAGACGCGTGACTTATCATTGCCTCAACAACGATCCAAGCCCAACTTACACAAACAGCCAATTCTTGCTGTAGTTACAGTTCACACACACACACACACACACACACACACACACACACACACACAACACACACACACACACACACACACACACACACAACACACACACCCTTCTGATGGGTCTGGCACCCAGAGAGAGAGAGAGAGAGAGAGAGAGAGGAGAGAGAGAGAGAGAGCACTGAAAAATCTTATAAACAACGACAGTCTTTTGCTGGAAATTTCCTTCTCCCCTTTTTCTTTCTTTCTTTTCTCCTTTGTGTTTGTTGTTGTTGTTATTTGGTGTGGGTGGATGCGTAGGGTGTGGGTGTTGTTTGTTTGCTTTTGCTTTTTCGTGTTTGTTTTCTGTTGGTTGTTGAATCATCGGTCTTTTAACTGTAGAGTTGTTGTCCAGTTGTGTGCTGCAGTACAGGAGACTGTTCAATGTCGACTCTATCTCACCGACTCTTTGTAACCATTCTCTTATCATTTGCCGCCTACTCCCCCCCACCACCCTCCTCCATAGGTAGATCAGTAGTCTAGAGGTAACACACCTACCAGGAAACGGAAAGTCCAGGTGGAAGTGTGGTGGTTCGAACCCCGTTTGGGCCCGATACTTTTTCCCCCATCCATTTCAAATAAATCCCAAGAGTTTCTTCATAACCACTATTTGAAAAGGTACTACTTGACCTTGTAGCGCGTCTGTGGTGTGTGGCCTTTAGTCATCCTCACTCCTTTTCTCTATCCCCCCCCCCCCCCCCCAAAAAAAAAAAAAAAAAAGAAAAAGAAAAAAAAAGTATGACGTCAAAGAAGGCAGGCCTAAAGAGTCGAGTATGCCTTTCGGCTTGTGGAGAGATTTTACAGTTGGGGCTGTGCTTCCCCCCCCCCCCCCCCCCCCCCCCCCCTTCCTATTTCTTCCACGTATTCTTAGTCTGACCTGCCCATCTAACTACCTGCCTGCGCTAATTGCCGTGTTGGCAATTTCGCTGTGATTGAGTTGTGTGTAACATGGAGTGTGTGGGGTAGAGGGTGTAGTCTGTGTGTGTGGTGTGTGTGTGTGTGTGTGTGTGTGGTGTGTTGTGTGTGTGTGTGTGTGTGTGTGTGTGCGCGCGCACGCGCGCGCATCTCTCTCTCTCTCTCTCTCTTCCTCTCTCTCCTCTCTCTCCTCTCTCTCTCTCTCTCTCTCTCTCTCTCTCTCTCTCTCCTCTCTCTCTCTCTCCTCTCCTCTCTCTCTCTCTCATCACACACACACACACACACACACACACACTCAGATATATATATGTATGTATATATATTATATATTTTATATATATATATATATATATATATATATATATTCACTTTCATACCGCGCAGATTATTTTTTATTTAAAGTTTAAAAACAGAAAGATTACGAGAACATATTTTAACGAATAAAAAATTCCTTACTTTCCCGTATTTCAGCCGTTCATGATA
>CM060326.1:2560434-2562934 GCA_030674155.1 Stramonita haemastoma | reverse complement strand
CTCTGCAAGCCAAAGCAATAGGGGACAAAGCATGTCAGTGCTGTGACCTAAGCTGTAATTATAATTATAACCTGCAGGTATAGGTCATCACGGCACACTGACTGGCCTGTCCCCACCCCACACCCTCCCTCCCCTCCCCTTCAACCCAACCCAACCCAGCCCAGCCCCTAACAGCTAAAGAATCCCCGCCTGCATGCATGTTGTGAGAATCGAACGTGCAACCAGCGACCTTAGTTCTCTCTGTCACTGGTTGGCCCATGTCGGGCTTTGTACGGGACAGGAGAATGTGTGTGTGTGTGTGTGTGTGTGTGTGTGTGTGTGTGTGTGTGTGTGTGTGTGTGTGTGTGTGTGTGTGTGTGTGTGTGTGTGTGTGTGTGTGTGTGTGTGTGAACCATTGGAAGTTGGCCCTACATGTACTGGAAATATTTTGGAGCAGAGATAGTTGGCAGTTGTGTGTCAGTGTATATGCCATGTGTCAGTGTGCATGCCATGTGTCATGTCAGTGGTGCCATTTATTGTGAAGAGGGATTACTGAGCCGTGCTAGTGACTGCCATCTTCATAGACACAAGGTCAGTGACGGTTCTTTCAGAGGTTGGAAGCTTGGCTCACGTAGAAATTGCTTAGAGTGGATCGGTGCTCTAGAGGTAACGTGCCTGCCTAGAAAGCGAAAAGTCCGGGTTCGGAGTGTGCGGTGGTTTGATCCCTGTTTGGGCCCAAAACTTGTCCACCATCCATTAGACCTTGAGTGGTAGTCTGGGTGCTAGTCTTTCGGATGAGACGATAAACAGAGGTCATGTGTGTTGTGTTACACTTAATTATTCATTGCACGTAAAAGAACCCACAGCAACAAGGAGGTTGTCCCTGGCAAAATTCTGTAGAAAAAAACTCTCTGATAGGGAAACAAATGGAGATGAAAAAAATAATGAGTGGCGCTGCTCTTGTGGTGACGCACTCTCTCCGGGGAGAGCAGCCCGAATTTCGCACACATGCGCGCACGCGCGCGCGCGCGCCACACACACACACACACACACACACACACACACACACACACACACACACACACACACACACACACACATGTATTTACATGAATACATTATCTTTCTGTCTGTCCGTATCTTTCCTTCCCCCTCTCTGTCTGTCTGTCTGTCTGTCTGTCTGTCTGTCTGTCTCTCTCTCTCTCTCTGTCTCTCTCTCTCTCTGTCCTCTCTCTCTCTCTCTCTCCTCCTCTCTCTCTCTCTCTCTCTCTCTCTCTCTCTCTCTCTCTCTCTCTCTCTTCTTGTTTCTTTGGGAGTGTAGGGGCGGTGTAGACAAACAGAAGACAGCGACACTAAGGGCAGCATCACCTCCTTCTCTCTCTCTTCACCTCTCTGTCCTGTCTGACGTTTCTCTCACCTGTCCGTCACACGGTGGACACTGACACTACTGACAATGGCAGGGCTTAGTCGTGACACTGACACCTGCAGCCGCTGCTCTTGTCCGCCTGTTGGCACTGCGCTTGGGCTGTTGACACTGCCGCCTGTTCCGCTGTTGACAGCTGCCTTCCTCTTGTTGACGCTCAGATTAGCACTGATGTCAGGAACAAGTGAAGGTTGTCTGTCACCTGTTCAATTCCCCAAGCCACTGTTCAATGGAAAAGTGCAGGTGTGGGATGCATACGATGCAATACTATAGAGGGGGGGGGGGGGAAGGGGAGGATGAAGGGAGGGGGGGTTCAGTTGGTTTAGGTCCCGATCTCAAGAAAATGGTTTTGGCATGGATGGTTAAGATGTTTCACTGCCAACAAACAAGTAACATGTGAGGTTCTGGGTTCGATTCCCAGCCTCGCCCTTTCTTGCCAGCTTGACGAAAAAAATCGAACTGAATGTCAGTCATTCAGATGAGACTATAAACCAAAGCACCGAGTGCGAACGCACTCTGAACACATTGCCACATGTTAAAAACCCGTCCCGCTTTCTGGAAGAGTAGACCATGTAAGAACCATGCCCTTGGCCTGACCTGACTCGAGTTTCGGCACCTGGACGAGCACCTTCTGTACGAGTTATCTGGAGTGACAGAAGCATTTTAAGCCCTCCATGGCCACCTTACAATTGCTATCACTTTTTGATCATTAATTTTGTAAGTGTCAATCCCCATACATTGATTTGGATATTCTTGTGATCTTGATTTAAAGCTGCCTCGAAAGATTGATGACAAGGAAAAGAAAATTGCCCCATATATATATATATATCTATATATAACTATATATTTTAATAAATAAATTAAATATGTAATATAAATATATAAATGTATATTAATTATATATAAATATTGCACAAAAGCCTACTCTCTCTATATTTATATATATATATACTATTTATACATATTATTGTATATAATATAATTATATTAAACAACACACACACACACACACACACACACACACACACACACACACACACACACACACACACACACACACACACACACACACACACACACACACACATTAATTTTGGA
>CM060326.1:2542934-2555434 GCA_030674155.1 Stramonita haemastoma | reverse complement strand
ATGTCCTATGGAGATATCCCTCAAAGCTAACATGTCCCATAGAGATATCCCTCAAAGCTAACATGTCCCATAGAGCTGTCCCTTAAAGCTAACATGTCCCATAGAGATATCCCTCAAAGCTAACATGTCCCATAGAGCTGTCCCTCAAAGCTAACATGTCCCATAGAGCTGTCCCTCAAAGCTAACATGTCCCATAGAGTTGTCCCTCAAAGCTAACATGTCCCATAGAGCTGTCCCTCAAAGCAGCGTAGCAGTGCTGTGTGGGGAGAAATCCACTGATGATGTACAGAAAATCGATAGTCCACTACAGCACTTTTTCTTTTTGCCTATCCCTGCCCCCTGCTGATCACTGAAACCAGGTCACTCACCCCCCCCCCCCCCCAACACACACACAAAGGTAAAAGAGAAAAGGGGGGGGGGCGGGAGGGACAAAAGAAAAACAAGTTTCATACATTTCCAAGAAAACCCCAAGCAATCTAGTACTGCTACAATAGAAAGACCCCCCACATCCTGTACAGAAAACCAGTATTGCCATGCTTCACCTCCCCCCCCCTTCCCCCTTCCCCCCAGTCAGTGTCTAGATAAGTGCCTGTTCCTGTTGTAATTGCCCTTCATGGCATCAGTGAAGTAAATGGGATTGGTGGCCTACAGGTAACGCGCCTGCCTAGAAGGCGAAAAGTCCGGGTCGAACTGTGCGGTGGTTCGAACCCAGTTTGGGCCCGCAACTTTTCCCCTATCCATTCGACCATGAGTGGTGGTCTGGGTGCTAGTCTTTCGGGTGAGACGATAAAGCGAGGCCCCGTGTGTTACACAAAACTATTTAGCGCGCGTAAAAGAACCCACGGCAACAAGAGAGTTGTCCCTGGTAAAATTCTGTCGAAAAAAGTCAATCTGATAGGAAAACAAAATTAATACAGTTGCACACATGACAAGAAAGAAATGGTGGCGCTGCTCTTGTGGCGACAAGCTTTCCCCAGGGGAGAGCGCCCAAATTTCACGCAGAGAAATCTGCAGTGGCTTTAAGTGGTGTAAAATGTAAAAATGTTAAAATGACTTGACTTGACAAACTGTTCCTATGCATGCCTTCTTTACACAACTGTTGTGTTCACTCCCCAATCACTCTCCTGCTCTCAAAACAAACCAAGTCTCACCAACCAACCAAAAAGCGTGTTGTATTCCATCATTCAACAGGGCTGAAGCATGCCCAGTAATGGTACCAAAAGAATGTTGTTGTGCGTTCCCCAGCTTAACACCATGGGCGTCACTCAAAATATGCACCACCCCTCTTGACTCACTCATCCCACCTGGGAATCACTGTGAGATAGGAAGTACACTGGATCCATTCCAATCCATCATGTTGCTTATAGCCCCGTCGACCACACAGGCCATATCGGGGCAGTCACCTCGTCACATTTTAAAATTAAGTACACTGGATGAGAAGTTTGCGTGTATGACTGTTTTCAACACCTCGCCATATAGACAGCCCTACCCCGACTTCAGAGGATTTTTTTTCTCCTTTTAAGGAGAGTGCAGGTTGTTATGTTAAGAGCTTGTGATGGCTGAAGGCTATCTCAACACAACATTTTACAACGTGACAACATTTTAGTGTAGGCGTTGGTGATAAGCTGACATCAATAACTGACACAGCTTTTGGCCTGGCCAGGTAGAGGAGAAGAAATCCAGGGATGGTTCACCGAGGGTCGATATCACAGCACTGTACAGTCCAGACTGTCCGGCCACCCTCCACCCTCACTCACATACCCCCCTCCCCCCCTTCCAGGGCCCCTGCGTGGGGAAATATTCATTTCCAGTTATCACAAGTCGAGGGCTTTTTAGTATTTCTGTGCTAGGACCCCCCCCCCCCCCTCTCTCTCTCTCTCTCTCTCTCTCTCTCTCTCCTCTCTCTCTCTCTCCTCTCTCTCTCTCTCTCTCTCTCTCTCTCTCTCTTCATCCCTCTCTTTGTTTCTACCTTGTTCCGTTTCTTCCTGTCCCCTTCTTCTTTGTCTATTTTCTGCCCTCTTGGTCAATTCTCCTGCCTTTTTCCCCAGAAAGGAGATATAACGATTCTCTCCCACGCTGAAGTCGGATGCCCTGAGCCTGACTTGCCGTGACTTTAAGTAGTGTAAAAGTGTTGTTCTTTTTTGAAAGTGTAGATTTTTGTTAAAGACCAAAAAAAAAAAAGAGAAAAAAAGTGTGGATAAAAATAAAACAACAGCAACAAAAAAATCTTAACCCAAATGTTTGTCAGAAAATCACCTAACTCTTTTATGCCGGCATACTTTTATTTCCAAAATCATCCACCAAGTCGGAATGCGGCTACATTATGTTTGGCAAAAAAAAAAAAAGAAAGAAAGAAGAAACAACCCAAAACGGTGGCAAACACAAAATCCACCATTGCTGAACCTTGGAGCTCTAGGCAAAAAACAAACCCAAAAAATCCAAAATGTTGCGCACACATCAACCCCCATCCACTTTATTATTATTGTTATCATCATCATTATTATTATTATTGTTGTTATTATTATTATTATTATTATTATTATTATTATTATTATTATTATATTATATTATATTATAGAAAAATAAACCAGCTATGATCTATGACAAAGATGATATGAACATACCCAGCATGCATTCTTGCTATTTGGACAGGGATGGGCTCCGCGAAGTTTACCTTGTCCAAGATACACGGCCTGAGACTATAAATCGAGCCCCCGTGTGCGAACACACGCAGAACATCTTGCGCACACGTTAAATCCTGTTCCACTTTTCGAAAGGGTAGGCCATTTTATTCCGGTGGGATCGGATGACAAAATTGACAAAGCTGCATCCACACGGGGACTGGATGTAAAAAGAAAAAGCACATGAGTGCTTATTCCATTATCCTCGATGTAAAAGAATGAATAAATAAAAGCATAAATAGATAAATATATAGATAAATAAATGAATAAAAGCATAAATAAATAGATAAATAAATAAATAGAATATTCAATCCACTGTCCCAGCGACTCCTCAAGGAGTTATGGGAGAAGTCACATGAAGTCAAGACTCCAAGGGCCACCAGCCACCCTAGACCCTGCACTACTGCAGGCTGATGTTCTGGTCATGTTCTGAGATTTGGGGTCCAAAAAAATTTAGATGTGTTTTTCTCTCAGTTCTTGACTTGTGTAAAAGATAGGTTTACATGGATGCAGTAGGTGATGGGTGGCGCCGCTCTTGTGGCGACGCGCTCTCTCTCCCCGGGCCGAGGAGAGAAGTCCGAATTTCACGCAGAAAAATCTGCTGTGACTTAAAGTGGTATTAAAATGAAAATAAAATTATTTAGTATACGTCACCTTGCAAGATTGATAAACAATGTGTGAAATAGATTGAATAATGAACAACATGATCTGTTCTTTGTGACAAGTTCAGGATGTTCTGAGAATAAACATTTAAATTTTGGTGAAGATTGCATCTGCCAGTCCAGTTGTTTTTTTTTTCTTTCTTTTGTGTCTGTTTCTTATTCTGCTACTTTCTTTATATGGGTTTTCCCCAGTGGTTTTTTTCTTTCTTTTTTTCGTTCTTTCTGTTTGCTTACTTTCATTCCTACCTTTCTTTTCTTCTTTCATTCTTCAGTTTTTTTTTCTTTTTCTGTCCTTTCTTTGTTTGTTCATGTCTTCTCTCTTCTTTCCTGCATCTTGTTTCTTCTTTTTCTGTCCTTTTCCTTCTCCCTTTCTGTCTTCTGTCCATCTATTTCTTGTTCTCCTGTCCTCTTTTTCGCCATTGATATAGATCTAGATCTAGATCCCATTGCAAAGAAATGGCCATCTCATACCGTGGATGACACAAGAATATCTCTGGTGCTGGTCTTCTGCTTTTCTTTTCTCTTTATTCCCTATCTGTCCGTCTATACCTTTCTGTCTGTCTTCTGTTTCTCAATTCATCTTTCAGTCTCAGTTTCTTTTGCCTATTATTCTCGCAAAATGATGTTTGACATTGATACGATGCGTGTTTTAGAACTAATGTGACACTGAAGTCAGTTTCTTGTTGTTTGTTTTGTTTGTTTTTTAAAGATTGGACACTTCCCACTCAGATATCATATTGTCATGGTGATTGCGTCATTGTATATCAAGATCGTCATCATAGCGATTGCGTCATCCACTTACGTTGCATATTCTGATATGGTAAAAACTGCTCCAGACAAACAGGCAGAAACATCCCCCCCCCCCCCTCCTTCTCCCTTACCCCTCATCTCTTGGTGATGGTGTGCGCCCCAAAAGTGATCACCATGGAAACGTGTGAGGGCAGGCAGGCAGGCAGGCAGGCAGGCAGGTCCATGAGGCCATAATCGATGAAGATGATGGATGGATGGATGGCAGGAGGGGTGAGCTCCCTTCCATTTCTAGGCCAATGTGTGTGCGGATGGTCACACTGCATACACACACTGGCAGGGCATGCTGCTGTCGCCGCTACAGCCGGCAGGAAAGCGTAGATAAGAGGGTGTTGATTTATTTGTTATCCATTCATTTATGTATTTATTTTGTTTTTTTGGACTTTTTTTGGTTGGTTTGGATCTTGTTGTATGCATTGCTCGTAGGGTATGGGCCATGGGGTGTGTGCATCGTGTCATAATAAAATTGTATCGTACTGTATTGTGTTGCGTTGAGTTGCGTTGTGTTGTTCGTGTTGTATTGTATCGTATTTATTCGCATTGATCTTTGTACTTATTGTATTGAATTGTATGTGTCGCCACATTGTTGAAAGAAATAGCATCCATGTGTGGCCATCATTTTTTTTCTAGTCTTCTCTTTCGTGTGTTGGATGTGTGTGTTTGCTTATGAGGTTTCTAAGGCTTTGGATATTTAGCTAAAAGTTGTGGGGTTCCGATCAGGGTTTCAGAGGGGCTTCAGCCGACTCCTAGCAACCCAGTGTACAACAGTTACTATGGGGTCGTTTAAAAGTACTGGGACTCGCACAGTCGAAGTCAGTCACTTTAGGGATGTCATTTTGAGACTTTGCTCAGAAAACTTGGACCAATACTACAAATATCTGTATCTCTCTGGTCTGGTTTATGTCAGGGCATTATTTTAAACAAGATGACCAGAGTACAGACAGTCAGAAAGAAAGATGAATATGCATTTATACGGAATCATGATGACCCCCATATATATATCAGCATTGATTTTGATGCAAGTTGAAACACAACCTTTCTCAAGACTCAGCGACCCTTTCGGTGCTATAAGGACTTCTGTTTTATTCTTCTCTGCTTTCTCACGCTCGGTGAGCTAACGCCAACAATGTCCTAGACTTTACTGTGGAGATTCATGGAGTTTTGTCGTTGGAGGGACGTGGTGGCGGTGGTCAGTGTCTCACTCAGTCCTGCACTGGAACTGCAGATACCGCCGTCAGGCGAGGGCTAAGTGCATTGTGGATCACAACATCGATTCCAATCCAATCAGGTCATCTTGTTTAGAGCCCCGCCGACCACACAGGCCATATCGGGGCTAGTCACCTCGTAAAATTTTAAATCTCAGAATAAAACTGCAACTATATACAGATTAAAACGGGTATAAAACCAACTCTGTATATGGCAACGTTCTGGTGGCTCCTGCGACGGTACTGGAACCATTCGTATCGGTCATTGCCTTTCCAATGGATCATTCCAGTGGTGTGGAGAGGGGGGGGTCTGCTGCATGGGTAACAGTTTGCCCTCCATACTTACTTACCCAGGCTTTGCACTCTAAAGACTAGAGCGCAACTCCAGTCTTCCGAGCCTGATGGGTGCCTACTAGTACTAAAATCAACTCTTCTGTCCTTCCTTGTGTCGACACCCTGGTGATCAGAACACGATCCCTGAACACCACCAACATGACAAAAAGCAGCAGTTCTGGTTGGTGCCCTGTAGGTGCCCTAACATTGATATCTTGCTGCTTCCTGTGAAGTTTGGCGCCGTGTGTATGACGGAACAAACATAATAGTCTATGCGATTGTAATGATACAGTCGTTTTCTTCTTTTATATCGAAGATGATGGAATAAGCACTCATGTACGTAGCATGTTTACATCCGGTCCCCGTGTGCATGAGGTTTTGTAAATTTTGTCTTCCTTTTCCACCGGCACAAATGGCCTACTGTTCTGATATGCGAACAGGCCTTTAACGTGTGCTCAGGATGTTCTTCGTGCAACAGCGCACGGGACATGGTTTATAGTATCAACTGAAGGACTTTCGGGAGGGGGGGAGGATGAGGGAGTTGGTACTGGTATTCATCTTCACCTTCACCTATCCCATAGTCCCGCGGACCGTGGGGGCACCGATGAAGATTTTGCAGCCAGCTTCCTCCACTCCCCGCGGTGCTCTGCTTTCCGTAGCAAATCGTTCCACCCAAAGCCAGTGCACTCTCTGATGTTAACTCCAGGCAAAAAAAAAAAAAAAAAGATTCCCTTGAACGGTGTATCGGTACTGGCTCAAACCTGGGCTCGAACCCGGGTCGTCAGATGACAAATGCCAAACGCAACACTCTAACCACCAGGCCGGATCGGCGGTCTAGGGTAACGCGCCTGCCTAGAAAGCGAAAAGTTCGGGTCGGAGTGTGCGGTGGTTCGATCCCCGTTTGGGCCCGAAAGTTTTCCCCATCCATTCGACTTTGAGTGGTGTTCTTGGTGCCAGTCTTTCAGATGAGACGATTAACCGAGGTCCCGCGTGTTGCACCTAATTATTTAGCGCACGTAAAAGAACCCACGGCAACAAGAGAGTTGTCCTGGAAAAAATTCTGTAGAAAAAGCCACTCTGATAGGGAAACAAATACAGTTGCGGACAGGAAAAGAAGAAACTATAAAAAGAAGGTGGGGATGCAATTTGTACGGACAGGCCCCCTGGCATCCCCCACGTGTGTGTGTGTGTGTGTGTGTGTGTGTGTGTGTGTGTGTGTGTGTGTGTGTGTGTGTGTGTGTGTGTGTGTGTGTGTGTGTGTTCTGTGTGTGTGTGTGGTGTGGTGTGTGCGTGTGTGTGTGTGTGTGTGTGTGTGTGTGTTGCGTGCGTGCGTGCGTGCGTGCGTGCGTGCGTGCGTGTGTGTGTGTGTGCGCGCGCGCGCGCGCGCCCTATGTGTCTTGTGGGGGTGGGGGAGTGCGTGCATGCGGTCAGGCATGTCTGTGTGTGTTTGCATGAATGTGATCGCGTGCATTCGGGCACATATCAGTGCGAGTACCCTCCCTTCAGTAACTGTCAGGGTTTTTTTTTCCTTTTTTTTTCTTTTTTTCTTTTTTCTTTTTTCGCTAACATCACTGTAGGCTTCGTGCTTTGCCTTCTAAAGAGAAAAGAAACTTCTTCATGCATTCCTTCTTTCCTTCTTTCCTCCCTCCTTCTTCTTACTGAGAGACCAGCAAAGACAGGAAGATGAGGGTGAGAGAGAGAGAGAGGGGGGGTGGTCCATGATATTGATGTGGGGGTTGGGAGGGGTATTGATAGTTTCGGGGAGGATGGGGGGAGCTATTGATGGTCAGGGGGGGGGGGGTGGAGCGCATGCCTATTGATTTGTCACACGTGATCAGTCAGCTCCTGTATTGCCGCTTTGATCCTTGGCTGATTGAAGGCGATAGGGAAAGACCTGACATCCCCCTCCCTCCCTCCCTCCCTCTGTGGTACCGACACAACAGACAGACACGACAACAACAACACAGCACACACACAACACACACACACAACACACACACACACACACACACACACACACACACACACCACACACACACACACACAAAACACCTCACATACACACCCACTTACACACAGAGAACAACACATACACACACACAGATACACACACACACCACACACACACACACACACACACAACCACACACAACAACACACACACACACACAGCAACACAACAACACACACACAACAACACACAACACACACACACACACACACACCACACACACACACACACACACACAACACACCCCACCAACACACACACACACACACACACACCACAACCACACACAACACACAGCAAAACAGACACAGCCACACCAACACCACACAACACACACACACAACACACACACACACACACACACACACACACCACAACACACACACACCACACACACACACACACACACACACACACACACCACACACACACACACACATACCACACCTCCCTGTCTGCTGCATACAGAAGAGAATGCAGCAGTGTGTGTGCTGATTGATGTATCACTGCTGCTGCTGCTGCATATCTGTGTGTCTCTGTGAGCATGACAGTCTCCTCCTACACGGAAGAAAACTAGCCCAATGTGCCTGCTACTTACCACGACATTTGACTTGTTCAACATCGCCAGTTACAGTCATATCGTGTACTGTGTAGTTATGTGTATTTTTGTCTTGACATTGTTCACTCTAAGCATGATAAATCTGATTTACGTTATATGGGCATATATGTTTTTAAAATATTTCATTTCGTACCACTTTAAGTCACGGAAGATTTCTCTGCATGAAATTCGGGTTGCTCTCCCAGGGAAGAGCACGTTGCCACAAGAGCAGCGCCATCCATTTTTTATTTCCCTGTCAAAGTAAAATTTCATTAATTAAAAACTGTATATACTATACCACTTCTAGTCACGGCAGATTTCTCTCTATGTAATATCTTTCTAATACGTTTTATCATGATAAACCAAAAATTTTGAAATTTTATTTCCTGATATTTTTTTTCGTTCCTCGGTTACAAACTCCAAGATTCACTAATGTGAGATGTTGCGTATGAAACTGTTTTTGCCCACCTTCAACGTAGCCACAACCCGACCTCTTGAATTAATAAAGTATTCGATTTCTGGACACTGGTAACTAACTTCTCTTCAAAATAGACTAGGACCATCAAATTATTATTATTTATTTTTGTTGTGTTATTATTGTTGTATTATTATTATTATTATTATTATTATTATTATTATTATATATTATTGTTGTTGTTGTTGTTATTTTATATTATTATTGTTGTTGTTATTGTTATTATTATTATTATTATTACAAGTGGTGGTGGTGGTAGTAGAAAGTAGTAGTGGTAGTGGTAGTAGTAGTAGTATTGTTATTATCATTATTATTCCGAGGATAATGGAATAAGCACTCATGTGCTCTTTTACATCAAGTCCCCGTATGTATGCAGTTGTGTACATTTTCTAAACCGTTCCCACCGGCACACAAGGCCTACTCTTCCAAAAAGCGAAACGGTTTTTAACGTGCGCGCAAGATGTGCGTGCGTTTGCACACGGGACCTCGATTTATAGCCTCACCCGAAGGACTTCTGAGGGGAGTGGAGTCGGCACTGATGTTCACTCCCAGAGGAAAAATCCTCTTGAACGAGATTCGAACCTGGGTCAGCAGATCACGAGCGCATCACTCTTAACCACCGCTATCCCGAACCTGTGAGGTACAAAGCAGCACAAAGAGTGTGTGATTATGTATGTATGTATGTCAGCATCAAATTTACGCCGCGATAAACAGACAGCCTGGCTGTTGGATGTTTCCACACTGAAGGCAAACATGATTAAAGGGGGTGGGTTATATATCACGACAAGCAAGGTAGTAGGTATACCCTGATTCCGAAATTGGGACTGTGATCAATCAATCTTCTTGCTGATGGTGTCTCCCCCCCCCCCCCCCCCTCCTATCTTTCCAAAGTGATCGCTATGGAAACGTGTGAGAGCAGGGCAGAGGAGGGGGGGGGGGTGGTGTAGGAGTCGAGGCTATAATCGATAAAGATGATGGATGGATGGATGGATGGATGGATGGATGGATGGATGGATGGATGATGGATGGATGGAAGGCCCCCTAGTGGGTAGGAGCCTCTTCTGTTAGGAAAACTTGGGATGTGTTAGTCGGTCACATTACTAGTTCTACACATCACTGTCAGGGACCCCCCCCCCCCCCCTACACACACACCAACACACAGACACAAAACACCACACCACACATACATACACACACAACAAAACCACACCAACACACAACACACAACACACACAACACACACCACACAACACTACACACAACCTCCTCCTCCTCCCTCCTCCTCCTCCTCCTCCTCCTCCTCCTCCTACTACCTACTACTACTACTACTACTACTACTACTACTACTACTACTACTACTACTACTACTACTACTACTTCTTCTTCTTCCTTCTCTTCTACTATACTACTTCTACTACAGGCTATTAGTCTAGGCTTCTGGACACTATTATTTTTTCGCCGGTTGTCCTGCTATTGTTTTTTTAAAGTTCAGCTTTTCCATTTGACGGCGTTTCGCCCCTAAAGTTTTAAAACTTTTTATTGGTCTTTTAACAAGTAGCAGGCATCTGTCAGTCTCGGAAGACTATGGAGTTGCGCTCTAGGCTCTAGAGCGCAAAGCCTGGGTAAGTAAGTATAGAGCGCAAGCTGTTTGTTACCCATGGAGCAGACCCCCCCCCCCCCCCTCCACGCCGCTAGAATGGTCCATTGGAAAGGCAATCGCCAATACGCATGGTTCCAGGGCCGTCGCAGGAGCCGCCAGAACGTTGTCATATACAGCCCAAAGGAGTTTGATATTAAAGCAACATTATCTTTATTTTTGGAACTTTTTGGGGGATTAAAAATGTTCTGTCATATAAGACATAAAGTTACTTTTCTTGGGGGTAAATTACTTGATATTTGATAGTATTGCTGCCGTTCCTGTTTTTGGTTGGGGTTTTTTCACCTGTTCCCCGGCTAAAGTTCTGAGGCTCACCAATGGTGAGATGTTTACGTACACGACCAGCCCACCCCCCTTCCCCTCACCCCACCCCCATTAAGGTAACTGCATTCCGACTTTGGGGGGGGGGGGGGTAATCGGGAATTGACCCTACCTATTTTACCAGGACAGTCGGGAGGTGCCTTTCTGCTCTTTCCGATTTTCATTGTCGTGGTTTCTTTTCACATGTACAAGTCCGCAAACACACTGGTCCG
The DNA here is from genome assembly GCA_030674155.1 of Stramonita haemastoma. Classification (NCBI taxonomy): domain Eukaryota; kingdom Metazoa; phylum Mollusca; class Gastropoda; order Neogastropoda; family Muricidae; genus Stramonita; species Stramonita haemastoma. The sequence continues at coordinate 2,544,472 of CM060326.1, read as the reverse complement.
ACCGGTGTGTAGTCTTCTCCGAAACACTTAACATTCAATTCGATTTTTCCGTCAAACTAGGGGGGAAGGGGGGGGGGGGGCGGGCGGGGGAAGGTGGGAATAGAACCCAGAATCTCACGGTTTACTTGTCAGGCAGGTGAACGTCTAAACCGCCTTGCCCACCTTCCTTTCATCCTTGTGTGTGTGTGTGTGTGTGTGTGTGTGTGTGTGTGTGTGTGTGTGTGTGTGTGTGTGTGTGTGTGTGTGTGTGTGTGTGTGTGTGTGTGTGTGTGTGTGTGTGTGTGTGTGTGTGTGTGTGTGTGTGTGTGTGTGTGTGTGTGTGTGTGTGTGTGTGTGTGAAATCAAATGCTATGGTGTTTGTGTTTGTTCCTTGAGACATACTGTGGATGGAAGGACTACACTTCCAGTCTGGAACAGGCGGTAATGCAGAACTCGTATTCCATGTGCCTGTCAGTATTGTAAGGGGACGGGATAGCTCAGTGGTCAGAGTGCTCGCTTTCCCCAAGCTCAAGTTCAGCAGCATCGAGCGTGGTTGCCAAGTGGATGGGTGACCATTTGTACGCCTTGGCTTCAGTACAGTTCCCCCAGTTCACCCAGCTGTAAATGGGTACCTGCCCTCTTTAGGGTCAAGGAAGGTGAAGCAGCGAGGGAGAGATGGGCGAAGCCGTCAATATGCTGGCTCCTTGAGAAGCTGAGGTCTCTGATGCCTCGTTCCCCTACAAACACATAGGTTATGGGACACCTTTACCTTTTTACCTACAATACTGTAAGTTCAGCCCTTCATGAGATGATTAAAATTGTTTTTGTCTTGACTTGACTTGACTTGTGTTGTGTTGTATACCACTTTACGTCGCGGCAGATTTCTGTTTGAAATTCAGGATGCTTTCCCAGGGGAGACCGCGTCGCCACAACAGCAGCGCCACCTACTTATTGTATTTGTTTCCCTGTCAGAGTGGGTTTTTTATCTGCAGAATTTTGACAGGGACAACTCTCTTGTTGCTGTGGGTTCTTCTAATGTGCGCTAAATGTGTGTAACATTCGGGACTCTTGTTTATTGTCTCATCTGAAAGACCACTACTCACGGTCTGGAGGATAGTTTCGGGCCCAAACGGGGATCAAACCGCCAAACACATCGAACATGGACCTATTCACTTCTAGGCAGGTGCGTTACCTCTAGACCACCGATCCATGTAGGCTAGCAGACGTGGCGGAATCTGTAAATCATTCTCTCTCTGTGTCTCTGTCTCTATCTGTCTCTGTGTGTGTGTGTGTCTCTCTCTCTGTCTCTCTCTGTGTCTCTCTCTGTGTCTCTGTCTGTCTGTCTGTCTGTCTGTCTGTCTGTCTGTCTGTCTGTCTGTCTGTCTGTCTGTCTTCTCTCTCTCTCTCTCTCTCTCTCTCTCTCTCTCTCTCTCTCCTCTCTCTCTACTCCTCTTCTCTCTCTTCTCTCATACACACTCTGTCTCTGTCTCTGTCTCTCACACACACATACTCTCTCTCTCTCTCTCTCTCTCTCTCTCTCTCTCTCTCTCTCTCTCTCT
>CM060326.1:2535434-2537934 GCA_030674155.1 Stramonita haemastoma | reverse complement strand
CTTTGTATGATATTTTGAGGAGTCTTCTGTGGCACTTGTTCTCGAATGCTTGGATTCTTCTCTCTAACTCTGCTGTCAGAGTCCATGATTCACAGCCATATAGGAGGATAGATATTACGAGGGATTTGTAGAGGTGGTATTTGGTGCAGAAGCTGATGTTGTTGCTTCTGATGATCTTCTCGAGTCTGACTAGAGCAGATGTTGCTGTTGCAATGCGAGCTTTCACCTCATTGTTTGATGTGCCATCTTTTGTTAGGATGGAGCCTAAGTATTTGAATTGGCTCACCTCTTCCAATATTTCTCCATTCATCTTTATTTCCGTGCTGTCATTACTCGCGCTGTTGACCATGATCTTCGATTTCTCTGTTCTGACCTCCATGCCGTATGCGCTCGCTCGGTCTGTTAGACTGTCTGTGAGGATTTGCAGTTCTTGTTTGCTGCTGCCCATGAGGTCAATGTCATCTGCAAATCTGAGGTTGCAAAGGGGTCTTCCACCAATGGAGATGGAAGTGTGGTGGTTTTGCAGTGTCTCTGTCATGATGTTTTCGAGGAAGAGGTTGAAGAGTACAGGTGAGAGAAGGCAGCCCTGGCGGACTCCAACCGTGGTCTTGAAGAACTCGCCCACGTGGTTGTTCATGAAAACTGCACTTCTTGCATTCTCGTACAGAGCCTTGATGACTTCAATTAGGCAGTTGTCAATGTTGAAGTGCCTGAGTACTTGCCAGAGGCCGTCATGCCATACCCTGTCAAAGGCCTTTTTGAAGTCTATAAAATTGTGGTACAAGTCTTTTTGGTGTTGGAGATGCTTCTCTATCAGAATTCTCAGGTTGAAAATTTGTTCCATTGTGCTGCGTTTTGGTCTAAAGCCCGCTTGTTCTTCTGCCAGGAGTTTTTCTGCTTGGTTTTTCAGTCTGTTGAGGACTACCTGCAGCATGATCTTGCTAGGATGGCTTATGAGACTGATGGTTCTGTAGTTCTGGCATTGCTTGAGGTTTCCTTTCTTTGGCAGGGGTATTACAAGAGACTGTGTCCATTCTTTTGGCCATTCTTTGGTGTCGTGGATCTTCTGACAAAGATCTGTGAATCGCCTTGCTGTTTCATTCCCTCCATTTTTTATGAGTTCAGCTGGGATGTTATCGATTCCAGGGGACTTCCCCTTCTTCAATTGCTTAATAGCTGTGTCTACTTCACACCTTAGTATTGGTGGGTCTTTATCTTGGTGTTCAGGGGGTTTGTTGGAAACTATGTTGGTATCTGGGCGTAGTGGGTAGTTATACAATCCCTCACAGTATTCTGTCCAGCGCTGGAGGATGGCATTGTTTTCCGTTAAAAGATTTCCTTCTTTGTCTTCAATAACAGAGGCTTTAGGCTGTGTGGATTTCGTTAGTGCTTTCAGAGTGTTGTAAGCTGTTTTGCTGTTTCCCTTGGCCATTCCATCTTCGATGTTGTTGCATTGTTCTTCTATCCATGCTTCTTTGGCTTCTCTCATCTTTTTCCTCACTTCTCTGTGGCTATCCATGTACTTGTTGTTGGCTTCTTGACTTGTGAACTTTTGCTTCTTAAGTTCTCTTCTTTTGTCGCAGAGGTCAAGAACCTCATTTGTCACCCAGGGTTGTTTCTTTGTTCTGCTTCTGCCTAATGTTTCTTCTGCTGCTGTCGTTAGCACTTCTTTGATGTTGTTGGCTAATGTGTTCACATCATTGTCAATGGCTGTGAGTGCGGCGAACTTTCCTCCAATGTTGGCTTGGAAGATCTCAACCACTGTTGGGTCTTTGAGTTTTTCCAGGTCGAATCTTATGCGTGGGCTTTTTGGCTGTTGTTTTGCTTTCAGTTTCAGCCTGATGGTGGTAAGTACAAGGTCGTGGTCACTGCCAATGTCAGCTCCTGGGAATGTTCTTGTATTTGCCTTGTTTATGCTGGATTTGAATCTTTGGGGTGACAGAATGTAGTCAATTTGATTATGAATCAGACCATTTGGTGAGTGCCAGGTTGATGTTCTAGATGGCTTGTGAGGGTGGAGTGTGTTAGCCAGAGTTAGTTTGTGCTTCTTTGCGAATTCCAGCAGCCGCTGTCCTCTGTCATTTGTTTCTCCCAGTCCAAAGCGTCCTGTGGTTCCTGCCCAGGTGTCATAGGCATCAGGTCCCACCTTAGCATTCCAATCGCCTTCCACAATAAGGATGTCTTTTTTGGGCGTTTTGGAGATGACGTTTTCAAGTTCTTCATAGAATTCTTCTATCTGGTCATCATCGTAGTCAGATGTTGGAGCATACACTTGGATGATGGTGAGATTCTGGGGTTTTGCAGAGACTCTGATTGAGATGAGTCTGCTGGATGTTGGTGTGCAGTTGATGATGCTTGACACAATCTCTTTCCTGACAATGAAGCCTACTCCGTGTTGGTGTAGTTTCTCATCTCCACTGTACCATATTTTGTGGCCGTCTTGCGTGGTTGTTTCTCCGAAGCCGGTCCATCTGACTTCCGCAAGCCCTAGGATGTCCCA
>CM060326.1:2527934-2530434 GCA_030674155.1 Stramonita haemastoma | reverse complement strand
AAGCGATAGTTATTGTTTAGTGCAGCAGATGAATTAATTAACTGGATACATGTATATACAGGCAGACATACATACAATGGGGCGTTCTGACAACCGGTGGGAACAGACTATAATTATTCCACACCTTGTTACTCTTCCACATTCCTTCCCCCGTCTCCACACACACACACACACACACACACACACACACACACACACACACACACACACACACACACACACACACCACAAATGCCAGTGCCAAATGCGCGCGGCGCGCGCCACACACACACACACACACACACATTCTGCAACCAGCTACACTGTCTATTCACACACACACACCACCACATCCCCTTCTCTCGCATACTCAGAGCTCTGTCTCTGTGTTATCTCCAAACCCTCACCGCACACCCCATCCCCTTTTCATCACCAGAGGGCGCAGAGCAGTTTGTCCATACCTCCAACAACCGTCATACTTAACCCTTCACCAGCCACTCACCACCACCACCACACCCACCACCACCACCACCACCATCCCATCATTACCCCATCACCACCACCACCATCCACCACCACCACACATCACCACCACCACCACCACCACCACCATCACCACCACCACCATCAACTCTGCTGCACCACCACACCACACCACCACCACCACCACACCATTACCATCACCACCATCCCATCACCATCCCATCACCATCATCCACCACCCCATCACCATCCGCCATCATCCTCATTACCATCCTCATCATTACCGTCATCGTCATCGTTATCATCATCATTACCAGCATCATCATCAACTCAGCCTCACTCACGTAGGGCCGAACGCTATGCCCCTGTGCCGTTAGCTGCTGCGGCGATGGCGGCACCAAAAAAAAAAAAAAAAAGCGTGGGAACAGCAGGTTGGGATTATCTGCCCCTGATAAGCACAGGAACACAGACAGACAGACCCTGGTGGTGGATGGTGGTTTGGGGAGGGGGGGGGGTATGGGCTGGGGAGAGAAGGAGGGCAAGGGTGTGGGGGGGTAATCAACAGAAATGATGAGGAAGGGGGGGGGAGGGGGTGTGGAGGTGGTATTTTGTCGTTGTTCCCAAGGGCTGAGAGCCGTAACTCACCTCGCTTCTCATCTGTCTGTCTCCCCCCTTGCTGCCTGCCCTTTCAGGTCTGCGATAGCGCTGCGGGATTAGAGTGTGAACACACCTACACTCTGCTTTACCTTTGCTTACTTACCTTGCAACGCTGGGGAGCAGGGTAGGAGGAGGATACAGTGTCGGCTGAGAGAGAGACGGGGGGAGGGATGCAGAGAGAGAGAGAGAGAGAGAGAGAGAGAGAGAGAGAAGAGAGAGAGAGAGAGGGAGAGAGAGAGAGAGAGAGAAGAGAGAGAGAGAGAGAGAAGGAGAGAATGAATGAATGAATGAATGAATGAATGAATGAATGAACATTTTTGAATGAACATTTTTATTGAGGGAAAAGAGTAAGCACAATGGTGGCTTGTTTTCACCCAGCCCTCTTAAAAAAAAAAAAAAAATCAATCAACAATCAATCCAATCGCATGATTCAAGTATAAAGCTATGAGAATTTGGTGTTCCAAGGGCTGAGACCGTAACTCACTCGCTTCTCATCTGCTGTCCCCTTGCTGAGCCTTACGTCTGCGATAGCGCTGCGGATGTAAGTTGAAACACTACACGCTTTACTTGCTTACTCTGCAACTGGAGCAGAGTAGGAGGAGGATACATGTGCGAGAGAGAGAGAGAGAGAGAGAGAGAGAGAGAGAGAGAGAGAGAGAGAGAGAGAGAGAGAGAGAGAGAGAGAGAGAGAGAGAGAGAGAGAGAGAGAGAGAGAATGAATGAAGAATGAACATTTTGAATGAACATTTTTATTGAGGGAAAAGAGTAAGCACAATGGTGGCTTGTTTTCACCCACCCTCTTAAAAAAAAAAGTGAATCAATCACCAATCAATCCAATCGCATGATTCAAGTATAAAGCTATGAAAATCAAAATTTGGTGAATAAATGAACCAATCGTATGATTTGAGCATAAACTTTAACATAAAGAAAAAGAGAGAGAGAGAGAGAGAGAGAGAGAGAGAGAGAGAGAGAGAGAGAGAGAGAGAGAGAGAGAGAGAGAGAGAGAGAGAGCTTCTTTATCATTCTATGTCATGGATCCTTATGAAGGTGTATGTTTGTTACACGTCTGTAACAAGAAATAGCTTAAATGAATGATAAACGACCCATGGAGTGGAATCCCACAGAACAGAATTATATTCACCTCCTTGGAATCTGGGTCTCTGACAGTTCCTCAGAGATGACAGAAGGAAATATAACTGATAAATTATATGTTAAATTAAAAACGACAAACAAACCCATACTATTTAGGATATGGTCAAGAAGACTAATTACACCTTTAGATTGAGTCGCAATGATTAAATCACCAGCACTCTCAAAGTTAGTATACTTAATGGATTTTACTGTCAAACCCTCCTGTTGCAGAAACTATGCTATGCATTTG
>CM060326.1:2507600-2522834 GCA_030674155.1 Stramonita haemastoma | reverse complement strand
GGTTTTTTGTTTGTTTTTTTTTGGGTTTTTGGGGTTTTTTTTTTGGGAAAAAAGCTGAACACGGAAAGCCACCATCCAAAGGGGCCCGGGGGGGAAAAAATTCTTTCCCCAGTGGAAACAAATACCATCCCCCCAAACAATTGTCGGAAACAAGCCGTGCCGGAAATGTGTGTGTGTGTTGTGGTGTGTGTGTGTGTGGGGTGTTTGTTGGGTGTGTTGTGTGTGTGTTTGTGTGTTTGGTTGTGGTGTGGGTTTGTGTGTCGGTGGGCCTGGTGTGTGTTCGTGTGTGGGTTGTGTGTGCTCCGGCGGCTGCGGCGGTGTGGGGTTGTGGTGCGCGCGTGCGTGGTGCGTTTTGTGTGTTTTTTTGGGGGGAGCGTGCGTATCCGCGCTGCCAGCCGGAAGCGGTGCATAAAAAAAGGGGCACGTGTGCTGACCACTGTCCCGGTGATCCCCCCTTTTTTTTGGGCCCCCCCGTGGCGACCTGTGGACCCTGCACAAAACCGACCCCCCTCCTCCCCTGGGACCCGGGGGGGAATTAGCTAATGGAGCTTTCTTCTGTGCAGGGATGGAAACAGTGCTAAAAAGCCGTTTTGGCTGTTGTTTGTTTAAAAGAGATTTTATTAAATTTTGGGAAAAAAACATTGAAAAACAGCTTTTTTGAATTATAAACAACAATTGAATTATAGTGTTTGGTTGTAGTTCTGGGGGAATGTGGTATCTGTTTTTTTGAAATAAATTTAAAAACTTTACCCAAAAGTGAACCCTTTGCTTTAAAATGGTGGGTAAAAACGGCCCCGTACAAAATGTCTTTAAAATGGAAACCCCTCGAACCAGCCGGGGGAAAAAAAAAAAAATTCAAGCTTTAAATTTTTTAACATTTACACTTAAAACCACTTTTTTACAGGCTTATTCTCTGGTGAAATTGGGCCCTTTTTCCCCCCCGGGGAGAGGCGTCCCACAAAAAACGCCCCCCATTTTTTTTTTCTTTTCCTGTTAAGGGTTTTTTTTTCCCCCTATCAAGAGGGGCTTTTTAAAAATAATTTTGCCGGGCAACTCTTTTTCCCCGGGGGTTTTTACGTAAAAAATAATTTGTGTAAACCCCGGACCTCTTATGTACATCCAAAAAAAAGCACCAGACCACCACCATGGCTAATGGATGGGGGAAAAGTTTCGGGCCCAAAAGGGATCAAAACCCCCGCGCCTTCCAACCCGGGGGTTTCGCTTTCTAGGGGCCGTTACCTCAAACCACCAACCCCCCCTTAAAAACCTCAAATTTTTTTTTAATTCTTTTTTATATATTTTTTTTATTTTCATTTTTCGATTTTTGAAGTATGTGAATTAGTTATTTTTTATTTGTTTAATTGTATTGTGTTTATTTTGTTATTGTTTTGGAAATTGTATTGTGCTGTTTGATTAATTGTGTTGTTTTTAAAATTTTTGGTGTTTAGTGTATTGACTGTTTTATTTTTTTATTTAATTTTATTTTATTGTGTTGTCGTATTTATTTATGTATTGTATTGTATTTTGTTGTAGTGATTGACTGTATAATATTGTTTGTTTTGGGCTATTTAATGTCTGTTTTAAGGTATTGTATTGTACTGTATTGCATTGAACTGTATTGTACGTTTGTAGTTTTTGCATTGTACTGTTTGCCCCAAATCCAATTTAAAAATCCGCCCAAAGCCACTGAAGCTGTTGGTAAAAACCCCCCCTTTTTTTGGGCCTCTGCCCCCTGGGTGTGTGTGTGTGGGGGTGTTGTGTGTTGTTGTGTGTGTGTGTGTGTGTGTGTGTGTGTGTTGGTGTGGGGTTTGGGTGTTTCCCCTCCCCCTTCCCTCCCCTTCCTTTTCCCCTCTCTCCCTCTCTCCTTTTTTTTTCCCTCTCACACACACACACACACAAAACACACACACACACACACACACACCACACACCGCGCGCGGGGGGAGAGAGAGAGAGAGAGAGAGAGAGAGAGAGAGAGAGAGAGAGAGAGAGAGAGAGAGAGAAGAGAGAGAGAGAGAGAGAGAGGATATATTCAAAATTTAAACACTCGAACCGTTACAGTCACTGCAGGAACAGACAGCCCTTTCTCCCTCCTTTCTCCTCCTCCTCTCATCATCATAATCATCATCATCATTCATCAATCATCATCACCAACACCAACACCATCATCACCACCAACAACATCATCATCATCCCCATTATTCATCATCATCACCTTTCTCCATCCCATCTGTCTGTCTTTCTGCCTCACAAAGCGGAGTAATTGGCAAGAGAGGGAAAAGAAAGAAAGAAAAAGAAGAAAGAAAGAGAAGACAGACAGAAACAGACAGACAGACAGACAGAAGGAAGGAAAGAAGGAAGGGAAAAAAGGCAGACAGAGAATTAAAAAAGACAGAGAAGAGAAGGGAAAGAAAGAGAGAGAGAGAGAGAGAGAGAGAGAGAGAGAGAAGAGAGAGAAGAGAGAGAGAGAGAGAGAGAGAGAGAGAGAGGAGAGAGAGGAGAGAGAGAGAGAAAAGGCCAATGGACAAAGAGAGAAAAAAGGTGAAGAGAGTAGAAGTGGACAGGGGTCAGAAGAAAAGGACGGGGTGGGGGGGGGGGGGTGGACAAAAGGACATGGCAGCTACAGATGGCGGGTCAGTCTTGCTGTCCTCATTCACACACACACACACACACACACACACACCAACACACACACCACACACACACACACACACACACACACACATACACACACACACACACACACACACACACATACTACACACACACCACACACAACCCCACACACACACACACACACACCTACACACACAACACCACACACACACACACACAACACACACACACACACACACACACACACACACACAACAACACACCACACACACAACAAACACACAACACACACTCTACACACACACACACACACACACAACACACAACTACACACACACACGCACAGACACACACACACCTACACACACCACAACACACACACACCACACACACACACAACACACCACACACACACACACACACACAACACACTCACTACACACACACTACACACACACAACACTACACACACACACACACACACACACACACACACACACACACACACACACACACACACACACACACACACACACACACACACACACACACACACAAAACACACACACACACTCACACACACACACACACACACAGAACACGTCACCTTCTGCCTGGTCAACTTGCATTGGACAGACGCTTTATAACAGGGTGTTAGAATAAGAGGGGGGAGGAGGGGGATGATTAGTTAAGGAAACTGGGAATTATAGTGCTGGAGAGGTGGAGGGGGAGGATAGAAGAGAAGGGGGTTTCCTCACCCAGAAAGCTCGCCAAAACCAGTTATGATCTTTGAAAGCCAGGTGTTTATTAACAATGGAGAAATCTCATTGTCTGTCAGTCCCGATTTTGACAAATGTACAAGAATTTTCACTATGCTGTTTTGTACTGATTTTTTTTTTTTTTTTACAAACGTACAATCCAATCCAATTTAATTGTGTTGTTTATACCCCCGTCGACAACACAGTCCATATCTGGTTGTACAAATGTACAAGGATGTTCACTACACCGTTGATATTCATACATTGTAAATTTTAAATCTACAAGAATGTCACTATGCCGGTTCATATATTGATATCAACAAGTTTTTCTCTGTCTTCTTCCTTGTCGTCCTGTCAGGTTTAAAGGTTGCCGACTACTACTGTTACGACTTAGCATGATATAGACCTGAATTTTTTTTCTTTTCATTTGCAGAACGACTTGAGATCCTTTGTTCTTCTCCATTTTTTTTTTCCAAAGCAGATTCTCACAATTCTCCGAAGACTTTCTGATTTTGAATTATTAGACTATATCCCCCCCCCCCCCCCCCCCCCCCCCCCCTCCAAAAAAAAAAGGAAAGCAAAACTAATAGCTTTCTATATAAGACGCGTAAAAGCAAGAAAGAACCTTTTTATCAACAACAACAACAAAACAATGAGTTAAGCTTCCTAAGAAAATACACCCATCCACGTTGTTGTTATTGTTCTTTTTTGGTGTTGTTGAGGGTGAGGATACTCTCAAGACAAAGACATTGCTGATTCCATTGCCTGATACTGATTATGGATGTGGACGTTAGCGAAAGAAGAGAGGATAGGTGGGAGACACGCAGCTGATCTCTTTCCCTCATAGTCTCCGCCATTCAATCATCCCCCAGTCCCATTTCTTTCCCAGCCTTGTCTGCACAGCGCTTTATTTATTAAAGGGCAGAACCATGATTGTCTGGCACAGTCCCTCCCAGCTTTATTGTGCCGATTTCTAGCTTCAAAGGAGCGGTAGGGTGGGTAGGGTGGGAGGGGGTGGTGTGTGTGTGTGTGGTGGGGGGGGGGGGGGGGGTAGCCTCGTGGTTAGAACGTGGAACTCGCGATCTATCGGTAACCCAGGGTGTAAGTTCGGGTCTGTGAGGTGCCTGCCCACTTGAGGGGATTTTTCCCGGTGGCATGGATCTCTCTCTCTCTCTCTCTCTCTCTCTCTCTCTCTCTCTCTCCTCTTCTCTCTCTCTCTCTTCTCTCTCTCTCTCTCTCCCCTCTCCTCTCTCTCTCTCTCTCTCCTCTCTCTCTCTTCTCACCACTACCACCACCACATACACACACCACAACAAACACCACACACAACACACACACACACAATACACAACACACAACATTACATGCCCAGCAGCACTGCAACTGCAAAAGCGAGGCTCGCCAATCAATGGTGCCAAGACACTGACTTCAAAAATTCCGACATGTAGTGCCCTTAAGACTCCTTATGATATCGTAGGTCTGTATACAGATGTGTTACGTCGTGTGTCTGTATACAGAGGTCAGGGAAGACGTGTTACGTCAGTGGTTGTATACAGAGGTCAGGAACGTGTTACGTCAGTGTGTCTGTATACAGAAGTCAGACTGTTACGTCAGTGTTTGTATACAGAAGTCAGAGTGTTACGTCAGTGTGTTGTATACAGAAGTCAGACGTGTTACGTCGTGTGTTGTATACAGAAGTCAGATATGTTACGTCAGTGTGTTGTATACAGAAGTCAGACGTGTTACGTCAGTGTGTGTATACAGAAGTCAGACGTGTTACGTCAGTGTGTCGTATACAGAAGTCAGACGTGTTTACGTCAGTGTGTTCGTATACAGAAGTCAGACGTGTTACGTCAGTGTGCCCGTATACAGATCAGACGTTTACGTCAGTGTGTCTTATACAAGTCAGACGTGTTACGTCAGTTGTTGTATACAGAAGTCAGACGTGTTACGTCAGTGTGTATACAGAAGTCAGACGTGTTACGTCAGTGTATATGTATACAAAAGTCAGGGCAGTTGTGTTACGTCAGTGTATATGTATACAGTCAGATGTCTAGTCAGTATAGTAACAGAATCAGATGTCTTACGTCAGTGTATATGTATACAGAAGTCAGGGAAGACGTGTGCCAGTGGGTCTGTATATATGTTTGCCGTCATCTTCGATGCTGCTTAACCTTAGCTTGAGGAAAGCGAGTGCTCTGACCACTGAGCTATCCTGTCTCTTAGAGTGCCCACATTTTGTTCAGAATCTTCTTGATGCTTTTTTTTTTCTATTCCTGTCCTACACAAAACAAAACTGTGCCATGGAGAGGTACGTGCTTTGCTGTTCTAAGCAAGTAGCAGACGACTTCTTGTCAAGATGAGACAACAGACAAAAAACTAAACCAAACTAAACTAGAAAAATAGAATGAGAAAGAACAAGGTGGAAAGGAAACAGGCTAGGTCGGGCTGTGGCCGGATTTAAAAGCAGGGGTCCTGTGACGACAAGATTCTGTTCACGTCACGGTTGCAATGACGACATGACGTGCAAGCAAAGCGCGGGACCTTGCAGGCATCCATCTGCACTGCTGGCCCTGTTGTCGCGGCCACTGCGCTAGGCAAGCCAACATCTTTTACGACACTTCTCGTTTGTTTTCGCTCCCTATGGCTCACCACCTCGCCTCATTGCTATGCTGCTGTTGTGGACTCTCTCTCTCTTCTCTCTCTCTCTCTCTCTCTCTCTCTCTCTCTGTCTCTCTCTCTCTCTCCTCTCTCCTCTTCTCTCTTCTCTCTTCCGCCTCTCTCCTGTCTATCTTCCTCCCTCTCTCTATTTGTCTAAATTTACACACACCCCACACACACAGTCCCACACACGACACCCACACCCCACCCACACCACACCACACCATCCAACCACTACCCCACCATCCTCCCCCCTCCTCCCTCTCTCTCTCTCTCTCGTGTAGTATTTTTTTAAACCTTATTTTTTAGCTTGATTAATTCTTTTATTTCGAGGATCATGGAATAAGCACTCATGTGCTTTTTTTTTACACCAGTCTCCGTGTATACACAGTTATGTAAATTTTATCATCCGGTCCCACCAGCGCACGATGGCCTACTCTTCCGAAAAGTGGAACGGGTTTTAACGTGTGTGCAAGATGTTCGCGCGCACCTCTCTCTCTCTCTCTCTCTCTCTCTCTCTCTCTCTCTCTCTCTCTCTCTCTCTCCTCTCTCTCTCTCTCTCTTCTCTCTCTCGTCTCTCTCTCTCTCTGGGGACTGGATGTAAAACAAAAAAACACATGAGTGCTTATTCGTTATCCTCAAAATAAAAGAATATGATTTGATTTGATCTCCACCCCCCACCCCCACCCCCTCCTGTAAGTGTATGCGTAAGTGAGTGTCTGAGCGCGCGCGCGCGTGCGTGTGTGTATGTTCGCATATGTATATATACGTGTGTTTGTGTATGTGTGTGTGTGCACACGCACGCACGCACGCACGCAAAGCTCACAAGCGCACACACATCATAAGTATGCAAAAAGCTAGATGATACAGCCTAGATCTATCTGAAGACAAACCCCCACTATACAAGCCCGCCGCCCCCCCCCCCTCCCCTCCATCAGTTAGGATGTAGTGTGTATGAAGGAGGGAGGGAGGGGAGAGTGGAGGGAGAAGGGGGAGGGGGGGAGAGAAGGGGGGGGGGTGGATCAATGCAGCATCTTTCCACTTGGCCGATCACCTTGCTCCAATCGTGGGCTACACAAAACCTTGTTTGGTTTTTTGGGGGGGTTGTTTTTTTCCCCTCTTTGCATGGGAAGATAGGATTTATTTATTCATTTCTTTTGTTTGTTGGTTGGTTGGTTTGCTTTTTTCTCATCTCTGCAATGTTGATTTTTTTTTTTTTTGGGGGGGTGCATGTTTTGTTTTTTTCGGGGGAGCTGGGTGCTTTGACCAAGATTCGTTCTCTGTCGTGTTTGTTGGATTCTGCACCTAGCTACTTCAGATGGTGGTTTATTTATTTACTTATTTATTTATTTATTTACTTATTTATGTACTTATCTATTTATTTATTTATTTATCTATCTATCTATTTATTTATTCTTTTATTTGTTTGTTTGTCTATTTATCTATTCCTTTATGTCGAGGATACTGGATTAAGCACGCATGTGTTTGTTTCTTTATATATATATATATATATATATATATATATATATATATATATATATATATATATATATATTATATATATATATATATATATATATATATATATATATATTATATATATCAGGTCCCCGTGTGCATGCAGTTTTGTCAATCTTGCCATCTGACTCCACCGGAATACAATGCCCTACTCTTTCGAAAAATGGAACAGGTTTTAACGTGTGCGCAAGATGTTCTGAGTCCGTTCACACACGGGGCTTCGGTTTATAGTCTCATCCGAAGGACTTTTGGACGGAGTGGAGTTGGCACTGATGTTAACTTCAGGGGAAAATATCCCCTTGAACGGGATTCGAACCTGGGTCGTCAAATTGCGAGCGCAATGTTCTAGCCACTAGGCTATCCCGTCTCCTTATTGGTTGATGTACTTGTTGCTAGGTTCGTGTCTTCACGTCATAGTCTCGTCTATGTTTTTCCGTATACAGTTGAAGATTGATTTCACAAATGGCGGAGCAGGTTGCTGACTGCAGACCCCACGCTGGGAATGATGGATATCACTACAGTCAATGCTGCTGTCTTGTCATTCTCCTTGTTTTTGCACTAATTAAAATAAAGTTCTCGTTCCTCGGCTAGAGCTCCGAGGTTCATCAGTGGTGAGATTTTTGCATATGCGACAGTCAGCAGATCACGAGCGCAATGCGCAACACTCTAACCAACCAGGTTATCCCATAACTGAACTAGACTAGACTAGACTAGACTAGACTGTCTTAGCCTAGCCAGGCAGCTAAGAGTATGCCATCGAGTGCCAGTGGGACAGATGACAAGATTTACAAAACGGCATACACACGGGGACTGGATGTAAAAATCACATGACTCTGAGTCTTATTTCCACTATCTTCGATATAAAAGAATAGATAAATAAATAAATAGGGGGGCAGGCGTGGTGTGGTGTGATATATTTCATATTTCATACAACTTTTAAGTCACGGCAGATTTCTCTGCGTGAAATTCGGGCTGCACTGCTGTCCCCGGGCAGAGCGCGTCGCCACAAGAGCAGCGCCACCCATGGTCTGTATGTGGGTGACTGAAGCAGGCCCTCCCTCCCTAGCTGTGCTGGGTGGTATTGACTGACCATTGATGGCTTGGCTGGCTGATGGGCACTGGAGGCCAGCAGGCTCACCAGCAGAGGTCACCCTCCCCGCCCACAAAATGTCCCCCCTGGCTACTTTTAAGTTAACGCTGACTGTTTTGGGAAATGGACAAACAGGACATGTTAGTGTTGGAGGTTTGTTGTTGTTGTTGTTGTTGTTGACGTTGCTGTTGTTGTTGTTGTTCCTCTTCTTCTTCCTCTTTCTTTCTTTCTTCTTTCTTTCTTCTTCTCGTCTTCTTCTTCTTCTTCTTCTTCTTCTTCTTCTTTTTTAAATAATTTTTTAAATTTTCAAATAGTGTACATAACCCAGTATAGTGCAAGCATCAATCCACAAATGATTCATATCAAAGTTTGTGAAGAAAAAAAATTAAGAAGGATAAGATTGCAAACTGATACACAACCTACTAGCATATGTTTTAGATAGCGTATGAACTTGAAAGGTCATACATACATATACAATCATGTACATGCATGCATACAAACAAAAGTACCCAAGCATATAGACATATTGAAGCATACATATGCCTACATATACCTAACCTCCAAATGCAAAACTGACATAACATTGTTTAAAGACAAAACCACCACCAACAACAACAACAACAAGCAAAAAACAAACAAACAAAACCAACAACAACAAACACAAAACATAAACAAAAAACAACAAACAAACAAACAAACAAACCACACACACACACCACCACGATTAAATTGCTCAGCTGAATAAACAGATTTTACCTTTCAGACCGACTCATCCAGCAGTAGTACAGTTTGCTCTAATCTAACAGAGGTAGATATGTACACCATTGTGCAGCGAAACTAAAAAAAGACATTTCCATAGATGCAACACATTTTTCAACCTCATATCTTGATTTTAGTTGTCGCGTAAATATTTCAAACGAAGGCCAATTCTTTTGGCATCTGCATTTATATATGTGAAATTTGGCGAGCAGCAGTATTACATCAAAAATCTTGTCAGATTTAAAGTTGCTACTGCATCCAAAAAGAACAATGCTCTCGTTGAGCAGCAGATCCACAGCGTTACATTTTCTATTAATATTATTTTGGAATTCTTGCCAGAATTCGTTTACAATAGGACAGTACCAAAAAATATGTTGAATACTTTCTTTTTCCATATGACAAAAGGAACAATTAATTGATTCTTCAATACCCATGCTTTGTCTTCTTCTTCTTCTTCTTCTTCTTCTTCTTCTTCTTCTTCTTCTTCTTCTTCTACTACTTCTTCTTTTTCAACATCATCATCATCTTCTTCTTTTTCTTTTTCTTCATCATCATCATCATCTTCTTCTTCTTCTTCTTCTTCTTCTTCTTCTTCTTCGTCGTCGTCGTCGTCGTCGTCGTCGTCGTCGTCGTCGTCGTCGTCGTCATCATCATCATCATCATCATCATCATCATCATCATCATCATCTCTTCTTCTTCTTCTTCTTCTTCTTCTTCTTCTTCTTCTTCTTCTTTTCATCATCATCATCATCATCATCATCATCATCATCATCATCATCTTCTTCTTTCTTCTTCTTCTTCTTCTTCTTCTCTTTCTTCTTCTTCTTCTTCTTCTTCTTCTTGCCGTGGGTTCTTTTATGTGCGTAAATAATTGTGTGGATCACACACACACACACACACACACACACACACACACACACACACACACACACACACACAACACACACACACACACACAATTTTGTTTTGGTCTTTTGTTTTGTTTTGGATTTGATTTTTGCTATCGTTTTGATTTTTTTCTTTTCTTTTCTTTAGATAGATGGCTTGATGGAAAAAAGCAGACCGCTGCTTACTCAATGTACCATCTGGAAATAAAAATTTGATTGATTGATTGACACACACACACACACACACCCTTGGATGTGTTGGTGTGACTGCAAGGGTGTGTGTCCATATCACGAAATATTGGACATAAACAAAACAAATCTCCCCTACCCCCTCGTACCAAACCTCAACAAACCAAAAACATTTACTAGCCAGCCAGCCAACTAACCAACTAATCAGTCGACCATTCCAAAAATTCAAAATTAATAATAAAATAAAAAATACCAGGTACAGAAGTATATGGGGGTAGGACAAGGAAAAGCAGACGACAGTCGTCGCTAAGCGTAGCGAGATGGATGGGAAGGGAGGGGGGAGGGGCAGCCCCCCCCCCCCCCCCTCTCTCTCTCTCTCTCTCTCTCTCTCTCTCTCTCTCTCTCTCTCTCTCTCTCTCTCCCAGATTGACCAGCCAATGAGGAAGAAGAGGGATGAAGAAGAGGAAGGGAGTGGGGGCAAGGAAGCGGTATCGACGAATTTGGGTTGCAATCTGTAGTTACACTTGACGGTCAAGTAGTGTTAAATCCTTTCCCCAGTCAGCATTGAGAAGAGTCTGACAGTAGTTTGAATAATTATCATACTGCAAGATTGAGAGATGTGTGTTTTGAGCTTGTGACTCTCTGTATGTCTGTCTCTGTCTCTCTCTGTCTGTCGTTTCCTGGTGATATTTGACCTAGTTGATCTTCTAGGAAACAGTGTCAATGGATGAAGACATCTGAACTGTTTGTAGGCATTTTTGTCTCCGTCACCGCTTTCTTCATGTTAATACTGGTACAGCGTCGGTTGCGGCTGGCCAGTCCGACACAGGAATGACAGTGCCTATGGCAGAGGGCACAGAAGAAGTCTGACGCTGGTTTGTCTGCCTGGTCTGCAGCCTTTCTTCTCATTCTCTTTGCCTCGTGCTGCTGAGCAAGTGTCTCTTCGAACTTGGAGAGACCTTTCTGCACAGTCTGTCTCCAGGCTGACCGTTCGAGAGCTGTTGCTTCCCAGTTGTTCTGGTCGATGTTCAGGGCTTTTAAGTCTCTCTCGCCCACGTCTTTGAATCGCAGCTGTGGTCCGCCTGTGGGTTGTTTTCCCTGCACAAGTTCTCCGTAGAGGAGGTACTAGGTCTTTAGGGATCCGTCCATCGTCCATGCGCACGACATGGCCGAGCCAGCGCATACGTCTCTGTTTCAGCTGCGTCCAGCTCTTTCCCAGACTGACGAACAACAGAGAAAAAGAGGGGTGGGGTGGGATTATATTATGAGCTTAATTTAAGTAACAACAACAAAAAAAATGCAGACAAATTGACGTTTAACCACTTCATGCTTATAAACTGAGCTTGTCTCTTTCTTTCTTTCTTTTTTTTAAAGAACGTTGTTGCGTCGGTGCAACGAGAAGAGCTACATCTATAGCATCGCGGAGGACAACAAAATATAAAAAGCACTCACAGGTGTCGTGTTTAGACACCATCCCTGAGGAAAAAATCGGGGAGTTGGGGCCCCCCAGGGCGGCTCGGGGCTGTATAAGGCAACGTTCTGGCGGCTCCTGCGACGGTTCTGGAACCATTCGTATCGGTCATTGCCTTTCCAATGAATCATTCCAGCAGCGTGGAGACTGGGAAGGGTCTGCTGCATGGGTAACGGCATGCCTTCCATGCTGACTTACATAGACTTTGTGCTCTAGAGCCTTGAGCGCAACTCCATAGTCTTCCGAAGCTGAAGGATACCTACCTACATAATCTTGTAATTCAAATCATTTTATTTGTGTAATCAACTTTTCAACTTGGTTACCCCCCCCCCCCCTCTCAAACAAACTTTATTTTTGGGTTTTGCTGGAAAAACGTTCAACTGGATTTTTCATTTTTATTTTCTGTTAAACTTTTCAACTTCATTTAGTGTCGAGTTTCTTTTTAAAAGAAAAAGAAAAGAAAAAAGTACTCTAGAGGCTAGAGCGCAACTCCATAGTCTTCCGAGACTGACAAATACCTACTGTTCAGCAGGAAGATGTCTAGTCTTTCCCACCGAACTTTATAACTGTGGATTGCAGCCTTTGGAAGGTGTACTAGTATGTCGATACATTGACCAGCCGATCAAACCAGTTGGGAGGGAGGGGGATGAGGATGAGGGGTGGGGGATATTGGGTTGGGGGTGGGGGTGGGTGATGCTTTGAAAGTGATGTTTCAGCCACATATACAGGCTGGAGAAGATGGGCCTGAGAGGCTTTTTTTTTTTTTTGGGGGGGGGGGGGGCAGGGAAGTAAGGGGGGGGGGGTATAGTGTGAACCATCATTTATAAACAGAGGTGGTCTTCAAGATGGCCGTGTAAACATACTATAGAGCTTTTTTCGTCCTCCTTATCTGTGCCTCTATGTCTGTGTTTCTGTCTCTCTCTGTATCTATGTGTGTGTTTCTGTCTCTGTCTCTGTCTCACTGTCTTCTCTCTATCTGTCTGTCTGTCTGTCTGTCTGTCTGTCTGTCTCTGTCTCTGTCTCTCTTCTTCTCTCTCTCTCTCTGATCTATGTCTCTCTGTCAATATCTCTCTTTCTCTCTGTCTCTGTCTCTCTCTGACTCTCTCTGTCTCTCTCTGTCTCTCTCTGTCTCTCTCTGTCTCTCTCTGTCTCTCTCTCTCTCTCTCTCTCTCTCTCTCTCTCTCTCTCTCTCTTCTCTCTCTCTCTCACACACACACACACACACACACACACACACTCACCACACACACACACACACACACACACACACACACACACACACACACACACACACACACACACACACACACACACACACACACACACACATTTTTTTTTCAAGTGACGTGATATGTATACATACAGCTCTAGCCTACACTCCTGCCTCTGAACTAACTGGATCAATGATGCAGTGGTATTTGCTCCTGTCCACATCCCATCAGTTAGAACAGGACTCCAAACCTCACGCTATAGTCAGTACCTGACGGAATAGCCTAGTGGCTAGAGTGATGCGCATTGCGCTCGTGATCTGCTGACCCGGGTTCGAATCTCGCTCAAGAGGATTTTTCCTCTGGAGTTAACATCAGTGCCGACTCCACTCTCCCCTAATGTCTTTCGGATGAGACTATAAACCGATGCCCCGTGTACGAACACACGCAGAACATCTTGCGCACACGTTAAAACCTGTTCCGCCTTTCGTAAGAGTTGGCCATTGTGTGCCGGTAAGAACATAACAAAATTTATAAAACCGTATTCAAATGGGAACTGGATGTAACAAAGCACACGAGTGCTTATTCCATTATAGTTTATGTGCAGCTGAAAGATGAGGAGGCATAGTTATGTGAGATGGGGAGGCATAGTTTATGAGAAATGTGACGGCATAGTTTATGTGTAGCAAAGCGATTGGGAGGCATAGTTTATGTGCTACTGAGAGTTGAGAAGGCATAGTTTATGTGTAGCTGCTGAGAGATGGGGAGGCATAGTTGATGAGAGATGGGGAGGCATAGTTGATGAGAGATGGGGAGGCATAGTTGATGAGAGATGGGGAGGCATAGTTGATGAGAGATGGGGAGGTATAGTTGATGAGAGATGGGGAGGCATAGTTGATGAGAGATGGGGAGGCATAGTTGATGAGAGATGGGGAGGCATAGTTGATGAGAGATGGGGAGGCATAGTTGATGAGAGATGGGGAGGTATAGTTGATGAGAGATGGGGAGGCATAGTTGATGAGAGATGGGGAGGCATAGTTGATGAGAGATGGGGAAGGCACAGTTTATGTGAGATGGGGAGGTATAGTTTATGTGATGCTGAGAGATGAAGAGACATACTTTGTGTGTAGCTGCTGAGAGATGGGGAGGTATAGTTTATGACTGTGGAGTTGAGAGATTGGAAGGTTTAGTTTATGTGCTGCCGAGAGATGTAGGAAGCACAGTTTATGAGAGATGGAGAGGCATAGTTTATGACTGCAGCTTTCGTGTGGCCTCTGTCAGAGCGGCCAGCTATCAGCGGATCATCATTGTTGATGCTGCAGCCTGCCTGCATTCCATCCGCTGATCTGGGCTGAACTCCCCCAGAGGACCTGGCTATCGTTACCACTGAATCTCCTCCTCCTCCTCCTTCTCCATCACAGATCGTGATAACAATCTGGGGAACAGAAAGAAAGTGTTTTTAATGCCAAAAAGAAACCCCCCACATCACACAGGACCAGAAATAATAAGAATAGAAAATGAAGTGTGATATTGGAGATGGGGGTTGGGGGTAGAAATGGAGGGGTGGTGGTGGTGGTTGTGGGGAGAAAGGTGCCTTATTTATTTATTTATTATTTATTTATTCTTTATATCGAGGATAACAGAATATGCAATCATGTGCTTTTTTTCATCCGGTCCCGTGTGTATGCAGTTTTGTAAATATTGTCATCTGTTCCCACCGGCACACGATGGCCTACTCTTACGAAAAGCGGAACAGGATTTAACGAAACTTGATGACTGACTTTTGTCTTTTCAGTTGCTTTCATAAGTTGTGGATTAAAATATGCCACGACGATGTATAGAGTTATTATACAAAATAGAAAACACGGTTACATTAGTAATCTAATAACCGCTTGCATTTGTTTTTGCAAGATAAAGTACTATATAAATTCCATTCATGATGATGATGATGATGATGATGATGATGATGATGATGATGATGATGATGATTATGATGAGAGGAGGAGGAGGAGGAGGATGGTGATGATGGTGATGATGATTATTAATGTCTATTGACACCATGGTCTTTTATGTGTAC
>CM060326.1:2480100-2500100 GCA_030674155.1 Stramonita haemastoma | reverse complement strand
TTATTGCCCTTTTTTCAGAAACTTGGACTGCTGTCGCCTCCCTTTATTACAAAAGGTAGAAGAGACTTTTATTATTATTTTATTGATCTATTCTTTTATATTGAGGACAGTGGAATAAACACCCATGTGCTTTTTTACATTCAGTCCCCGTGTGTATGCAGTTTTGTAAATCTTGTCATCTGTTCCCACCAGCACACAATGGCCTACTCTTACGAAAAGTGGAACAGGATTTAAAGTGTGCACAAGATGTTCTGCGTGCGTTCGCACACGGGGCCTCGGTTTATAGTCTCGGTTATAGTCTCATCCGAAAAGACCTTTGGGGAGAGTGGAGTCAGCACTGACTTGGGCTATGCAGCAGGCTTTTGAGAAACATAGACTGTCTGGACTCTGAACCTGGTCAGACATGCTGTGAAAGAGCTGGATGGTGAGAAAATGAGACGGGTGTATATAAGATGAATTTTGATCTCTATTGAGAACTGCTGCTTTATTTTACTTTATATGTTTGGGCTGAGAAATATCTTTGTCTATTTTTAACATTTCTTGTTTCTTTACTTTTCTTTCTGTCATAATTATGTACCGATAGTTTGCCTTTTTACGCTATTTTGCCTTCCTGTATTGTGAGTGAGGCTGAACAGTAGCCTGTTATATATTGGCAGTGGTTTTGTGTTGTTGTTTTTTCCACTGGGGATTAGCAAGTAAAGGAAAACACTGGGAAAGAAGCTGTATGCTCATTCCCTATTGATAACTTCTTCAGTAACCTATGTGTGCACACTTTCCTAGCTTTGATATTTTTTTCCTTGTAAAGTGATGAAAAATAAAGGGAAAAAGTGGAGATACTCAAAACTGCCATATCATTAACTGTCACAGAGCCTAAGTGTGGCTACAAAAATACTCAGTTTTGTAAATTTTGTCATCCGTTCCTACTGGCATACAATGGCCTACTCTTCCAAAAGGCGGGATCGGTTGTGCGCAAGACGTTCTGCGTGAGTCCACACATGGGACCTCGGTTTATAGTCTTATTTGAAGGACTTTTAGGGAGAGTGGAGTCAGTACTAATGTTACCTACAGAGGAAAAATCCTCTTGAATGAGAATTGAACCCAGGTCAGCAGATCATGAGCGCATCACTCTGCCCACCAGGCTATCCCGTTCCCCATATCAACACTGCTGCCTTACTGCCTTCTCTACAGACAGACAGGAGACAAGACCTACCCCTCTCCTTTAGATACAAGTCAGGATGGCCAGTTGAGGCCCTGTCAGGGAAACCCATCCCCACATTTCTCCTCCTGCTCCTGCTCCCACAGCGCCACCTCTCTGAAGCAATCAGTGTTAGAAGGGAAGGGAGACAAGCAGCGAGATGACGTCACACCAGCAAGGCTGTCATGCAGAAAATGGACTCTGCTGGAAAAAAAAACAGCCATAGATAGAGATAGAGATCTGGCGAAGAGAAAGCTAGGCTGGTCACATTCATGTCACTTCAGCCAAATTGAAATAGGAGCTCCGTGGTAAAAAAGAAAAAGTAACCAGTTTTCTAGCTCGTGTCCTGGCTGGGTTTTCCAACAGAAGGTACGGAGAACCAGGGTCCTCATTCATGAAGCTGTCTGTCATGATTGAAGGCTAGTGTAGACTGGTTTACTGCAAGCTGCATTGTTCCGTTGAATGTAGGATAGTCTTCTATTGACCGTGTGATGCAATCTTCTGTTGACCATAGAATAGGATCTTCCATTGACAGGATCTTCCATTGACAGGATCTTCCATTCACAGGATCTTCCATTCACAGGATCTTCCAATTCACAGGATCTTCCATACACGGATCTTCTATTGACAGTGAAATACAATCTTCTATTGACAGTGAGATACAATCTTCTATTGACAGTGAGATACAATCTTCTATTGACAGTTGAGATGCAATCTTCCATTGACAGTGAGATACAATCTTCCATTGACAGTGAGATACAATCTTCCATTGACAATGAGATACAATCTTCCATTGTCAGTGTGATACAATCCTCCACTGACAGTGAGATACAATCTTCCATTGTCAGTGATATACAATCTTCCATTGACAGTGAGATACAATCTTCCACAAGCTTGCGGCAACACTTCACTGGTTTTCATTGGTCATTGTGTGGTTCCCAGCAGAGGGCAGAAAATCGTAACCTAAATCTCTAGATAAGACACAGCAGCTACTTTGCCTCTAGTGCACGCACATTCAATCCTGTGTTGTTTTTCTTCTTAGAACTTCATGTGCCCCTTTGTGTTTTAGCTCCCTATGTTTTCAGTCTACTTCTCTATCTGTCTCTCTGTCTGGTCTGTCTATCTGTCTTTGTGTCTGTCTCTCTCTCTCTGTCTGTCTGTCTCTGTCTCTCTCTCTCTCCCTCTCTCTCTCTCTCTCTCTGTGTATGTGTGTGTGTCTCTCTCTTTCCCTCTCTCTCTATTTGCTCTCTCTCCCCCCTCTCTCTCTCTCCCTCCCTCCCTATCTCTCCTCTGTGCAGCATCAAAGCGAGTTAGGTACAAACAGACCGGTACATACAGTTTCTATCCGTGCTGTGCTGCGGTATCTGTGGCAGGTTATCCCTTCTGCTTTGTAAGGGAGGTCATTGAACTGACCCCTCGTCCCCTTTAGACACAAGTTCATCTTTCAAGTTGAGGCCCTGTCAGGGAAACACATCTGCATACTCAATTCCGTTCTCCACTTTCCAACACGTCATCTCCATCTCTCTGAAGCAATCAGCGTTAGAGGAAAAGGGAGACAAGCAGCAAGATGACATCACACCAGCAAGGCTGTCATGCAGAAAATGGACCCTGAGTTCTCTCCACTGTTGCAAAAAAACAGCTATGGATAGATTGATAGATCCACACAGAAAGATGGCCCCTTGCTCCAACCAAATTGAAAAAGTAGCTCGAATGGAAGGGGGGAGGAGGAGAAGAAGAAAGCTTTCTGAAGCAGGCATCTATCTCACTGAGGAATCCCATCTCCACATAAAGGCAGCGGGGAGGCAGGGTGCTCATTGGTCAACTTGTCAATCAGGGCTGAAGGCTGGCCCACAGCTGATTGGCTGCTGGATGCCAGGCTGCAAAGGCTCATGGGAATGGGGTATTAACCATGGGTGGCTATTGTGGTCCCCAGAGGTGTCTGAAGGACGGTTTTGTATGTTTTTATTTACCCAGGGAAGAGGGACCCAGTACTATTTCACCTTGGTGCATCGATGGTCTTGAGGTAATGCACCTGCCTAGAAAACAAAAAGTCCTGGCTCAGAGTGTGAGGTGGTTTAATCCCCAGTTTAAGCTAGAAATTTTCCACCCATCCACTAGCTCGTGAGTGAGGGTGTGTGGTGCTAAACTTTTGGATGAGACATAAACTGAGGTTCTGTGTGTTACACATAATTATTTAGTGCACATAAAAGAACCCATGGCATCAAAGGAGTTCTCCCAGGAAAAAGTATGTACAAAAAGCCCGCTGATAGGAAAACAAGTACAGTTCCAGTCAGATAAAAATGAAATGTGGCAATGCTCTTGGGATGACGCACACTTCTTAGGGAGAGCAACTCGAATTCTACACAGAGAAATCTGCACCATGACTTTAAGTAGTATATAAAAAAAAATACACCTGTGAATTGTGCAACGTTCTGTATCGTTGGGGATGATCGAAAGCCGTCCGTTGCATGCACTTTGCCCACAGCGGTAAAATGTTAGTATTTATGCAGCCTCTTTTTAGAGGCCACATTCCCACTGTCTGATCGTGCTGTCGTTGCTGAGAAGTTGTACAGAGTCGTGGCAGATCAAATATCTGCACTCTGTTACACTTTTTAAAAGCACCAACTGTCCTTTATTTGTTTGTTTTTTCTCTGCCCAGAATTATTTGTTTTCAGCGGTTCATGGTAAACTGGACAGACTGCAAGGTGATCAAAAGGAATGAAGAGGGATTAGCAAAGTGGAAAACAACAGAGTGTCAAGTTATGACCGTAATCAAAGCATTAACTTTGACACGTATGATTTGAACCAAGAGAATAGCAGACCCAAGAAAGCCAATCTGAGAAAAGACCCTTGTGAAAGGTACGCTTCTGTAGCTGTGTATGTAAGATGACTTCTATAACCCAGTGACTCCCTCCCATTTGCACACACAGGAATTTGGTTTTTGTATGTACGTATACATGTAAGTGCATACATATTCGTACATATATGCGTGCATTCGTTGTGTGTGTGTGTGTGTGGTGTGTGTGTGTGTGTGTGTGTGTGTGTGTGTGTGTGTGTGTGTTGTGTTGTGGTGTGTGTGTGAGTGAGTGTGTGTGTGTGTGTGTGTGTGTGTGTGTGTGTGTGTGTGTGTGTGTGTGTGTGTGTGTGTGTGTGTGTGAGTGAGTGTGTGTCTGTGTGTGTAAAACCATGTGTAAAGGGATTTCGTACTTTCACCAAGAGAAATAATATTTTTCACAAACCCCTCTCCTCCTGTGTACCCCCTTCCCATCAATCTCCATTCTCTGTAGGCTTCTTTCTCCCTCACAAAAACAGGAGCGTATGCTTATGCATATGCAGCAGCTACTTACTATGTCTTTGCAAAACTTTCCCCTCCATCCCTCCCCCCAGTTTCGCAATAGCTGCTCTACCCCAGTACAATCTGAAATACTTGCTGCCAGAGCCTTGAAGAAAAAAGTTTAACCATTTTTGGGTGCTCTCTCTCTCTCTCTCTCTCTCTCTCTCTCTCTCTCTCTCTCTCTCTCTCTCTCTCTCTCTCTCTCTCTCTCTCTCTCTCTTCGTCTTTATCTTTATCTTTATCTTTGTCTTTCTGTCTGCCTCTGTCTGTCTGTCTGTCTGTCTGTCTGTCTGTCTGTCTGTCTGTCTGTCTGTCTGTCTCTCTCTCTCTCTCTCTCTCTCTCTCTCTCTCTCTCTCTCTCTCTCTCTCTCTCTCTCTCTGTGCACTGAATTCAGTCACGACCAAGCATGAAATTTAACTTCCATGAAAACTGTTATGTCTTATAACATGCTTTCATTATTTATCGGTATCACAGTTCCTGCAACAACGTATCACTCCCCTACCCTCCCCCCCTCCTTCCCACCCCACCCACGGCCACTTTCATTTTGTGAAGACAGGCGGTATTTCAAAACGGAACAGTCTTGTGCAACTGCCCTCCCTGCTGCCCTGTTCAGCAGCGCCACCTCTCTGAAGCAATCAGCGTTAGAGGAAAGGGAGACAAGCAGCAAGATGACGTCACACCAGCAAGGCTGTCATGCAGAAAATGGACCCTGGGCTCTCTATACTGCTGAGAAAAAAACAGCCATAGATAGACAGATAGACAGACAGACAGATCCACACAGAAAGATGACCTTTCACCCTATCGCAACATTCCATCCAAATTGAAAAAAAGTGGCGTCACGAAAGAAAGATTGAGCACAGAGGAAGGGGGGGGGGGGGGGGGAGAGAGAGGGAGAGAGAGTTTTCAGACATGGGTCTCAGTGAGGAATCTTCAGTTAAAAGGAGCAGGGAGGCAGGGTGGTCAGTGGTGATCAGGAAGAAGAACTGGCCTACAGCTGACCGGTTTATTTCTAGGTCCAGTCTGCACAGCCTTTATCCAAACCTCACAGGGGGTGGGTGGCCATTGTTGGTCCTGGAGTGGCCAGAGATGTTCTGTGAGGAAGACTGAAGGCTGCTGTCTCCAGCTTTATTTATGCCAGAGAGAGAGTTTATAGGCATGGTTTATTTACACACACAAGCCTGCACGCAACCACACATGCACGCATGCCCCACACGCACGCACGCACGCACGCTCGTACGCACACACACACACACACACACACACACACACACACACACACACACACACACACAACACACACACACACACACACGGAAGGGGAAGGAGGGAGAGAGAGAGAGAGAGAGGGAGAGAGAGAGAGAGAGAGGGGGGGGGGATCCACACGTTGACTCAGCCTCATGTTGTGTACAGTTATCCAGAACTGTCCTAACTCAGCAGTAATGACAGATGAGGTGACGAGTGAGGGGGGAGGGGGGGTCATCTTTCCACAGAGTCTGATACTGGAGCTACTGCAGCCTCCTCTGTCACATCATTCCCCTCACCACTCTCCCCATTCTGCCCTCCACCCTCCCTACCCCTCATACTGCTAGAGATAGTGACCAGACAAGCTATGGACATACACTACTCACAGGGCTGATCAAAACTGGGTTTATTTTTCCTGCCTGCCTGATGTGTGTAGTTTACAGTGAGGCGGCAACAACATCACAGCCTGCACCGCCATGATGAAGTGTGTGTGGAGACATGGATGCCAGCCGTCCTGGGCTAGCAGGAGTTCTCTGCCCCTTTGAAGTGACGGAGCAGATTTGGTGTGGGGAGGAGTGTTGGTAAAGTCAACACGAAACACAGCTTATCTCTGGTAAAGTCAGCACCACACACAGCTTATCTCTGGTAAAGTCAGCACCACACACAGCTTATCTCTGGTAAAGTCAACACCACACACAGCTTATCTCTGGTAAAAGTCAACACCACACACAGCTTATCTCTGGTAAAGCCCAAACACAGCTTATCTCTGGTAAAGTCAGCACCAAACACAGCTTATCTCTGGTAAAGCACAAACACAGATTATCTGTGGTAAAGTCAACACCAACACAGCTTATCTCTGGTAAAGTCAGCACCACACACAGCTTATCTCTGGTAATTAAGTCAGCACCAAACACAGGTTATCTCTGGTAATTAAGTCAGCACCAAACACAGTTATCTTGGTAAAAGTCAGCACCAACACAGCTTATCTCTGGTAAAGTCAGCACCACACACAGCTTATCTCTGGTAAAGTTAACACCAAACACAGCTTATCTCTGGTAATTAAGTCAGCACCACACACAGCTTATCTCTGGTAATAAGTCAACACCAACACAGGTTATCTCTGGTAATAAGTCAGCACCACACACAGCTTATCTCTGGTAAAGTCAGCACCAAACGTAGCTTATCTCTGGTAACTACTCAGCACAGCCAGTGCTGTCAGGGACAGATTAAACAGAGGCTGGCTTAGAGATTGGGAGAGTGATGAAGAGATGAGAAAGTGTTGGTCATGAATATTTCTGAACAGCTCTTCATCCATTATTTTCTTAATAAGCAGATAGATTAATTTATCATGCCAGTGAAGCCCATCACTCTTTCAGCAATATTGATGTTGAACTATTCTTCCTTTTCAGTTTGACTCTTCCCTCCAAGATTTCTGTTGTGGAATAGCATTCTGTATCTTCCACACACCAAAAATCCCCTAACTGGCATGATGTTGACATTATTATGTACTATAGACATGGAGCATGGGACTAAGTAACAATTAGAATCACAGAGACAACAGAACATCCTAAGGCATTAGGACTGTTTCTTTCAGATCAAGGATAGTCACACGATATGAAACACAATCTCTCTCTGTCTCTCTCTGTCTCTATCTGTCTGTCTGTCTGTCTGTCTGTCTGTCTGTCTGTCTGTCTCTTCTCTCTCTCTCTCTCTCTCTTCTCTCTCTCTCTCTCTCTCTCTCTCCTCTCTCTCTCTCTCTCTCCTCTCTCTCTCTCTCTCTCTCATGTACTCTCTGACTCTCTCAAAGTACTGAACTTGATTACTGAGACTGCAAAAAGTAGTTGTGTGACACCTGCCATGTTTTATAGCATGCAGTCAGCTCTCCACTGTCATTCCTTTTGACCCATTCCTCCTTCCATCCACACAAGTCAGTGTGTCCAGTTGAGGCCCTGTCAGGGAAACACATCACATTAATCTCCTCCCACAGCGCCATCTCTCTGAAGCAATCAGCGTTAGAGGGAAAGGGAGACAAGCGGCAAGATGACGTCACACCAGCAAGGCTGTCATGCAGAAAATGGACCCTGAGCTCTCTACACTGCTGGAAAAAAATAGCGAGAGAGAGAGAGAGAGAGGGAGGGGGAGGACAGACAGACAGATCCACTCAGAAAGATGGCCCCTTGCTCTGAGCAAATTGAAAAAGTAGCTAGAATGGAAGAGGAGGGGAGGAGAGAAAGCTTTCTGAAGCAGGCATCTATCTCACTGAGGAATCCCATCTCCACATAAAGGCAGCGGGGATGCAGCGTGCTCATTGGTCAACTTGTCAATCAGGGCTGAAGGCTGGCCCACAGCTGATTGGCTGAAAAGGTTCTCTGGGAATCTGTGTAACCAGAGAGAGGAGGATGAGAAGAGAGAGAGAGAGAGAAGAGAGAGCCTAAAACTGTTATAAACAGGAATTCTAACTTTTAAATATTTGAAAAAAGAGCATTAAAGAAAAGAAAAGAGAGAGAAAAAATTAAATGAAGTAAGATACATTCCTGCATACACCAGATCAAAATTGAAATGATATTTCTACAAGTCTGAGACTGGGAACAACAGTATCAACTGACAAACAAGGGAACAAAATTAAAACAAAGAAGATAGGTGGACATAGACACACAGAGAGCCGAGAGAGAGAGAGAGAGAGAGAGAGAGAGAGAGAGAGAGAGAGAGAGAGAGAGAGAGAGAGAAATAGCATCAGCACTGACATTATTATAGATGCCCATAGCGTTAAATATCTGGAAGCTAAATTATATTGTTGGACGAAGGATCAAAACTTGAAATTTTCTCCAGGATAGCCCAGACCATAGCTGCAATGACCAAACTTAAAGTCCTCTGGAACGATAAAAACATAGCCATCAGCTTCAAGATCAGACTGATGCGTTCCCTGGTCATTTCCATATTTTTGTTCGCATTTGAAACGTGGACCATAACAGCAGACATTGAAAGAAGGATACAGGCAATGGATATGAGATGCTTTCGCAAACTCCTTGGCATTTCATACAGAGGTCACATCACTAATGAAGAAGTGAAAAACAGAAAAAGAATGCCATCAGACCATATGAAGAGCTCCTGACCTCAGTGAAAAAAAAAATCAAACCAAAGTGGAACATGCACGTCACAG
Source organism: Stramonita haemastoma (assembly GCA_030674155.1). Taxonomy (NCBI): domain Eukaryota; kingdom Metazoa; phylum Mollusca; class Gastropoda; order Neogastropoda; family Muricidae; genus Stramonita; species Stramonita haemastoma. Next base: position 2,491,168 of record CM060326.1, on the reverse strand, counting down.
GAACATCTGGACTGGCCAAGACTGTCCTACAGGAACAGTAAAAGGAGGGAGATGAAGAGACAGAGAAAACGATGGGAAGACAACATCAGAGAGTGGACTGGCCTCGAGTGGAACGATTTGCTGTGGAAAGCTGAGAACCGAGAGGAGTGGAGGAAGCTGGTTGCACAATGTTCTGTGATGCCCCAACGGTCGCAAGACTTCAGGACAGATGAAGGGGAAGGGGAAGAGGATACCCTAAACGGACTCCTTCGTGGTGGCTTGATCCCAGGCCGTCAGATCATGTGCTCAGCGCTCTAACCACTAGGGTACTCTGCCCTCGAAAGTTAACTGAAAAAAATCTGTCGATGCAAAAAAAAGAAAAAGAAAGAAAAAGATGTTTGTCATTTCTCAAACTTCTGCAATCAGCAGTTTTTCCTTTCCACAAAGCTCCATGACTGTGTACGGATAGAATTATGCGTTTACACATGCACGCAACAGCGTTCTGTGTGGAGGTGGGCGAGGGGGGAAAGGGGAGAGGAGGGGGGGGAGGAGAGAAGCTGATAGCCGTTACAATCCCTGACAAGGCAGTGCACTTAAGCTTCCGTGTGGTGGAAGGAAAACAACATTTTAAAAAATGGAATTCTCTGCAATATGAAATGGAAAACAGTAAACATGCCCTGATATGACAGAAGTTAATGAGCTGAGGGACCTCGCTCCTCACTCACACACACACACACACACACACACACACACACACACACACACACACACACGCGCGCGCGCGCGCGCGCGCGCACACACACATACACACACACACACACAAACACACACACTCACCCACTCCACTCACTCACACTCACTCCACACAAACACACACTAACACACACACACCACACACACACTCACGCACTCACACACTCACGCACACACACTCACACACACTCACGCATTTACTCACACACACACTCACACACACACACACACACTCACACACACACACACACACACACACAACACACACACACGCTCACGACTTGCTCTCTCCTCTCTCATCTCTCTCTCTCTCAGTCTCTCTCTCTCTTCTCTCTCTCTCTCTCTCTCTCCTCTCTCTTCTCTCTCTTCCTCTCTCTCTCGAACCACACACACACACACACACACGCAGGCACGCACGCACGCACGCGCGCAACGCACGCAATACACACACACACACACAAACACACACACACACCACACCACACACACACACACACACAAACACACAGAAAGAGAGAGGGGGCAGACAGAAAAACAGGCTGACCAAGAGAGACAGACAGACAGACAGACAGACAGACAGACAGAAGTTAGTTAGGTCAGACTTCTTTTGTACATCGGCCTATGGTCACAATCCATATTATAGAAGAATGGTGGGCATACAGAGTGGGCATATGACATAAATGTAATAAACATGATCATTACTTTCAACATATTATAAGAAATAAAGTATCGGCAAGAAGCAAACAAGAGAGTTGCATCAGCCATAATCTTTAATTATCTGCTGAAACAAGAACGGTAATTCACGTGTCTCACAATCAACAATAATTATTTTAGTGTAAAATCACCTTATTTCTTCAGTGGGGATGCCGGAGGCCTGTCAGTTTATAAAACATCCCCACCTTCTTGAAATTGTGTGCTAGGAATTCCATCTTTTCTATCTTTCGAATTGCTTCTGCCTTGGTCCTTTTCCTCCTTCTTGTATATCTTTTCTGCCTTCTTGGTCCATTATCCTGCCGTTTCTTCCAGACAGACCTCAAAGATAATTCTGTCCCGACTTCGCCTTACTTGTTAGGCACTTTACGGCAGCGTAACAGGCATTTTCGCTTATATTATGACAGACAACAATAGTTGCTGTTTGAGCGTTAAACGAAGAATTTCCTCTTTACAAGTCTCAGTTTTATCTGACTCCGGCAACACTCCACAATGCTGAACAGAGGTGTTGCTTTAAAAAATGAAAGCGAACTAATTTTGTTAAGTTAAATGGAATGTCTGTAAGGCGGGTGGTCAAAATAATGAAGAGCGTAATTATCAACCTGAGCCTTCACCCCACATACGCATACAGAGGGTCACAGATGCATGTTAAAGATCCATGTCTTCGTGGTCATGTGCATGATTTGGTGGAAACATGAAAATACCCCGCGTGCACACACCTGGTTTCACAAACTGGGGAAGCATCTGCCGACACGGAATTGTCCTACAGGAGGGGGGGGGAAGGGGGACAGGGAAGGGGAGGGGAGGTAGTGTCCATGGAATCTTCCCCCGCTGCATGCACACAGTGACACGTCTGTGGAGAAGATAGCGAGTGATCTGAGCTAGAACTTGGGGTTTCAGATGACTGCCTTTTTGCCTGCCTCATACTCTTCTCTATTTCCTCTTGTCCCCTGATCCAGGTTGCATGTCCGCGCAGTGCTGGCATGTCGGCGAGGTGATGTTTTGCAGAGTGTCCGTTGTCAGCTTATTGGTGTGTCAGGAGCACGTCAGCACGTGCCGGACATTCCTCAGAGAGACAGCAGGAAATACGTGTGGACAGCTTCGTGTAATGCTGACTTCAGTTCTCTCTGTCTCTGTCTCTCTGTCTCTCTTTCTCTCTCTCTCTCTCTCTCTCTCTCTCTCTCTCTCTCTCTCTCTCTCTCTCTCTCTCTCTCTCTCTCTCTCTCTCTCTCTCTCTCTCTCTCTCTCTCTCTCTCACACACATACAAACACACACACACACACACACACACACACACACACACACACACACACACACACAGAGCAAAGCACTAACCAACACTCCCCTCCCCCCTGTCCCCCCAGCACAAACTTTATATCATTTTCAGCTTTTCTTCACTCGTCAACAACATTGCCCACCCAAGTCTCAGTCCTCAGGGGAATGGAGAAATACAGGAAGGGATACACTCACACACACACACACACACACACACACACACACACACACACACACACACACACACACACACACACACACACACACACACACACACCACACACACATAACCAAAAAAACGAAACAGAAAAAGTTGAACTAATTTCCTCTCACGTGAGCAACAGCAGTGGGCCATTACGGCAGAGGTGACGGGCGTTTGTCTGCTCCTCCATTTATCCTGATAGCGCTGGAAGTGGAGACACGAGGAGGACAAGGGGGAGGTGGGGGGCAGGGATGGGTGGAGGAGGGTGGGGGGCAGTCATTGCAAGGGGATGCTCACGTTACAGCCTCGCGTGCCGAAAGCCGTTGGAGAAGCGGGGGCTCGGTGGGGGAGCTTTTAAGGCGAAGATTTGTTGTCCAGGCGGGGGGAAATTGGACACTGTATTTGTGCTCGTTAGTTGTCTTTGCTCTGTCAACGATTTGTAACCTTTTTCCTCCCGCCTTGCGTGCCGCGCCTCTGTCTGTAACACTCCTGGGGATTCGGTAAAAAAGGAGATAGGGGTGGGGGGTGGGGAGAGAGAAGAGAGTGGGGGTTGAGAGAGAGGGGGAGGGGCAGGGAGGGAGAGAGAGAGAGAGAGAGAGAGAGAGAGAGAGAGAGAGAGAGAGAGAGAGAGAGAGAGAGAGAATGTGTGTATGAAAGAAAGAGGCAGGCAGAGAGAAAGAGAGAGGAAGACATACAGAAAAACATACAGAGAGAGGGTGAGAGACAGACAGACAGACAGAAACAAAGACAGACAGAAACAAAGACACAGAGAGACAGAGAGAGAGGGGGGGAGAGAGAGACAGAGACAGAAGCACAGAGAGACAGAAAGAGAGAGAGAGAGAGGGGAGAGACAGAGAGAGGTGTATCATTGTTGTCGTTGTTGTTGGTGTTGTTGTTGAAAGCGGTGGTTGGCGGGTGGCGTGTGCAGTCAGTCTCACTGGGTGGTCAGGGTAGTAGGCGTGAGAGAGAGCAGACCACCCGGAGAGGAGAGGAGAGCTGTTCTGGGGTGTAGGGTAGCTGTAGCATGCACGCAGTATGTAGGATGGGTGGGTGGCACTGCTCTCCTCTGCTCTCCTCTACTCTGTTCTGCTCTGCACTGCTCTGCTCTGCTCTGTTCTGTACTGTACTGTACTGTACTGGTCGGTACTGTTATGTTCTTTTCTGTTCTGTTCTGTTCTGCTCTGCTCTGCTCTGCTCTGTTCTGTTCTGCTCTGTTCTGTTCTATTCTGTTCTGCTCTGCTCTGTTCTGTTCTACGCTGTTCTGCTCTGCTCTGTTCTGCTCTGCTCTGCTCTGCTATGCTCTGCTCTGCTCTGCTCTGTTCTGCTCTGCTCTGCTCTGTTCTATTCTGTTCTGCTCTGCTCTGTTCTGCTCTGCTCTGCTCTGCTCTGCTCTGCTATGCTCTGCTCTGCTCTGCTCTGTTCTGCTCTGCTCTGCTCTGTTCTATTCTGTTCTGCTCTGCTCTGTTCTGCTCTGCTCTGCTCTGTTCTATTCTGTTCTGCTCTGCTCTGCTCTGCTCTGCTCTGCTCTGCTCTGCTCTGTTCTGGGAAAAAAAAAAAAAAAGGGGGGGGGGGGGGGGGGTTTTTTTGTTTTGGGGGGGCCCCCCGGGGGGTTGGGGGGGGGGGTTTTTTTGGGGGTTTTTTTTTTTTTTTAAATTTGGGTTTGCCCTTTTTTGTTTTTTTTTTTCCCTCCCGGGCCCCTTTTTCCTTTTTTTCCCCCTTTTTTTTTTTTTTTTCCGGGGCCGGGGTTTTTTTTTCCCCTTTTCGGGGTTTTTTTTTTTTTGGGGGGGGGGTTGGGGGTTTTTTTTTTTGGGGGGGGGGGGGCCCCCCAAGGGGGGCCCAGGGGGGAAAAACCCCCCCCGGGGGGGCCGGGGGGGCCGGGGGGGGGGGGGGGGGGGGGGGGGGGGGGGGGGGGGGGGGTGGGGGGGGGTGGGGGGGGGGGGGCCGGGGGGGCGGGGGGGGGGGGGGGGGGGGGGGAGGGGGGGGGGGGGGGGGGGGGGAGGGGAGGGGGGGGGGGGGGTTTGGGGGAAGGGGGGGGGGGGGGGCCGGGGGGGGGGGGGGGGGGGGGGGGGGGGGGGGGGGGGAAAGGGGCGGGGGACCCCCCCCCCGGGGGGGGGGGGGCCAAGGGGGGGGCCCCCCCCCGGGGGGGGGGGAAAGGGGGGAGGGGGGGGGGGCCGGGGGCCCTGGGGGGGGGGGGCCGGGGGGGGGGGGGGGGGAAAATTTTTTTTCCCAGAAAAGGGGTAGGGGGGGAAAAAAAGGGGGGGGGGGGTTTGGGGGGGCCCCGGGGGGGGCCCGGGGGGGGGGGGGCCCGGCGGGGGGGCCCCAAAAAAGGGGGGTGGCCGGGGGGGGTTTTTGGGGGGGGGGGGGCCCCCGGGGGGGGGGGGGGGGGGCCCCCGGGGGAAAAAAAACCCCCCCCCCCGGGGGGCCCCGGGGGGTTTGGGGAAAAAAAAAAATTGGGGGGGGGGGCCCCCCCTTTTCCCCCCCCCCCCCCCGGGCCCCCCCCCCTTTTTCCCCCCCCTTTTTTTTTTGGGGGCCCCCCCCTTTTTTTTTTTTTTTTTTTTAAGGGTTTTTTTAAATTTTTTTTTCCCCTTTTTTTCCCCCCAAAAAAACCCCCCCTTTTTTTTTTTTTTTAAAAAAGCTTTTTTGCCCCCCCTTTTTTTTTGGGGGGTTAAAAAAAAAAAAAAAAGGGGGGGGGAAAAAAAAAAAAAAAAATTTTTTTTTTAAAAACAAAAAATTGGGGGGGAAAAAAAAAAAGGGGGGGAAATTTGGGGGGGGAAAGGGGGGGGGGGGGGGGGAAAAGGGGGGTTTTGGGGAAAGGGGGGGTTTTGGGGGGAAAAAGGGGAAAAGGGGGGGGGGGGGGGAAAAAAAAGGGGGGGGAAAAAAAAGGGGGGGGGGGTTTAAAGAAAAGGGGGGGGGGTTTTTTGGGGGAAATTTTGGGTGGGGGGTTTTTTTAAGGGGGGGGAAAAAAAAAAGGGGGAAAAAAAAAAAAAAAAAAAAAATTTTTTTTTTAAAAAAAAAAAAAAAAGGGGGGTTAAAAAAAGGGGGGGGTTTTGGGGGGGAAAAAAAAAAAGGGGAAAAAAAAAAGGGGAAAATTGGGGGGGGAAAAAAAAAAAAAGGGGGAAAAAAAAAAAGGGGTTTGGGAAAAAAAAAGAAAAAGGGGGGAAAAAAAAAAAAAGGGGAAAAAAAAAAAAAAAAAGGGGGGAAAAGGAAAAAAAAAAAAAGGGTTTTGGGGCCCCAAAAAAAAAAGGGGAAAAAAAAAAAAAAAAGGGGGGAAAAAAAAAAGAAAAGGGGGGGAAAAAAAAAGGGGGAAAAAAAAAAAGGGGGGGGGGTTTTTTTTTTTAAAAAGTTGGGGGGTTTTTGGGGGGAAAAGTTCCCTTTTTGGTTTAATTTGGCCCCGGGGTTTTTGGTTTTTTTTTGGGTTTTTTTTTTGGGGGTTTTTCCGGGGGGGGTTTTTTTGGGTTTTTTTTTTTTGGGTTTTGTTTTTTTTTTTTTTGGGGGGGTTTGTTTAAAAAATTTTTTGGGGGGGTTTTTGGGTTTTTTTTGGGGTTTTTTTTTTTTTTTTTTTTAAAAAAATTTTGGGGGTTTTTTTTTTCCCTTAAGGGGGGGGGTTTTTAAAAAAAATTTTTGGGGGGGTTTTTCCAGAGATAAGCGGGTTTGGGTTTCCCGGGGGGGGTTTTTTTTAAACCGGGTTTTTTGGGGTTTTGGGTTTTGGGGGTTTTTTTGGGGGTTTTTCCAAAAATTTTTTTTTTTTTTTTCCCAAAAATTTTGGTGGGGGGGTTTTTGGGGGGGGAAAATAAAATTTTTGGGGTTTTTTTTAAAAATTTTTGGGGGGGGGCCCGGTTTAAGGGGGGTTTTTTTTGGGGAAAAAAATTTTTTTTTTTTTTTTTTAAAAAATTTTTGGGTGTTTTTTCCAAAAAAATTTGTTTTTTTAAAAAAAAATTTTTTTTTGGGGGTTTTTGGAAAAAAGGGGTTTTTTTTTTTAAAAAAAATTTTGGTTTTTTTAAAAAAAAAATTTTTTTTTTTTTTTTAAAAAAAATTTTTGGGGGAAAAAAAATTTGTTTTCCCCAAAAAAATTTTTGGGGGGTTTTTTTAAAAAGGGGGGGGTTTTTTTGGGTTCCCAAAAATTTTTCCCCCTTTTTAAAAAAAAACCCCCCCCCCCAAAAAAAAGGGGGGGTTTTTTTCCCCCCTTTTGGGGGGGGGGGGTTTTTTTTTTTTGGGCCCCCCAAAAACCCCCCCCCCCCCTTTTTTTCCCCCCGGGGGGCCCCCCCGGGGGGGCCCCTTCCCAAAATTTTGGGGGGGGGGGGTTTTTTTGGGGGTTTTTAAAAAAATTTGGGGGGGGGAAAAAACCCCAAGTTTTTCCAAAAAGGGGGGGCCCCCCTTTCCCCCCCTCCCCCCCTTTTGGGGGGGGGAGGGGAAAAAAAAGGGGGGGGGTTAAAAAGGGGGGGGGGGGGTTTTTTCCTCCCCCCCCCCCCTCTTTTTTCCCCCCCTCCCCCCCCCCCCCCTTTCTTTTTTTTCCCCTTTTTTTTTTTTTTTTCCCCCCCCCCTTTTTTTTTTTTTTCCCCCCCCTTTTTTTTTTTTTTTTTTTTCCCCCCCTTTTTTTTTCTTCTTCTTTTCCCCCCTTTTCCCCTTCTTCTCTTTTTTTTTTTCTTTTTTTTCCCATTTTTTTTTTGGGAAATTTTTTTTTTCCCCTTTTTTTTTTTTTTTTTTTTTTTATTTTTTTCCCTTCTTCTATCTATTTTTTTTTTTTTTTTTTTTTTTTTTCCCCCCCCCCCCCCCCCTTTTTTTTTTTTTTTTTTTTTTTTTTTTTTTTTTTTTTTATTTTTTTTTTTTTATCTTTATTTTTTTTCTTTTTTTTTTTTTTTTTTTTTTTTCTATCTATTTTTTTTTCCAAAAAATTTAAAAAATTTAAAAAAATTTTTTTAGGGGTTTTTTTTTTTTTTGGGGGGGGGGGGCCCCCCAAAACCGGGAATTCTTTTTTTTTTTTTTTTCCCCTTTTTTTTTTTTTCCCCGGTTTTTTCCCCCTTTTGGGGGGGGGGGGGGGGGCCTTCCCAAAAAATTTTGGGGTTTTTTTAAAAGGGGGGGGGGGGAAAGGGGGGGTTTTTTAAAAAATTTTTAAAAAAAATTTTTTAAAAAAAAAAGGGGGGAGGTTGGGGGCCCCGAAAAAGGGCCAAAAAAAAAAGGGGGGGGGGGGAAAAGGGGGGGGGGGTTGGGGGGGAAAAGGGGGAAAAATTTAAAAAAAAAGGAAAAAAAAAAGAAAAAAAAAGGGGGAAACCCCAAAAAAAAAAGGGGGAATCTCTCTCTCTCTCTCTCTCTCTCTCTCTCTCTCTCTCTCTCTCTCTCTTCTTGATATTTCTTTCCATGGCACCACTTTTTTTCCATTTGGTCAGAATGTTGCTTTAGGGTGAAAGGCCACCTTTTTGTGTTGGTCTATCTATCTATCTATCTATCTATCTATCTATCTATCTATCTATCTATCTATCTATCATCTATCTATCTATCTATCTATCTATCTTTATCTATCTATTATCTATCACATCTATCTATATATCTGTCTATATATTTAAATTGTCTGTCTATCTATCTATTATATATTATTATATATATATATATATCTGTCTGTTTATCTATCTGTCTATCTGTCTATCTATCTATCTATCTATCTATCTATCTATCTATCTATCTATCTATCTATCTATCTATCTATCTATATCTATCATGTGCCAGTGGGACAAATGACATTTACAAAACTGCATACACACGGGGACTGGATGTAAAAAGCACACGAGTGCTTATTCCATCATCCTCGATATAAAAGAATCGATCCATCAATCAATGTATCTATCTCTATCTATCCGTATATCCATCTATCTATCTATCTATCTATCTATCTCGCTATCTATCTATCCGTCTATGTATCTGTCCATCTATCATAGCTGGGGGGGGGGGGGGGTTCTCAGCAGTGGAGAGAACTCAGGGTCCATTTTCTGCATGACAGCCTTGCTGGTGTGACGTCATCTTGCTGCTTGTCTCCCTTTCCTCTAACGCTGATTGCTTCAAAGAGGTGGCGCTGCTGAACAGTGCAGCAGGGAGGGCAGTTGCACAAGACTGTTCCATTTTGAAATACTGCCTGTCTTTACAAAATGAAAGTGGCGGTCAGGTGGGGAGGGAAGGAGGAGAGGGAGGGTAGGGGAGTGATTTGTTGCAGAAACTGTGATACCAATAGATATTGAAAGCGTAACAGTTTTCATTAAAGTTAAACATCATGCTTGCTTATGACTGATTTCAGTGCACACAGAGAGACAGATACAGAGACACAAACAGAAAGACAGACAGACAGACAGACATTCAGACAGACAGACAGACATACAGAGGGACAATGAGAAAGAGTCAGAAAGACAAGAGAGAGCCAGAGTGAGACCGAGACAGAGAGAGGGACAGATAAAAAGATACAGACAGAAATACAAAGAGAGAGAGAGAGGCAGACAGACAAACAGAGAGATAGAGAGCCTAACAAAGTTGCACTTTTTTCTATTTTGAATGGGGGGGGGGGGGGGAAGATGGGGGTCAGCTATTGGCAAACTGGGGTAAGGGAGGGAGGAGGGGGGGAAGTTTTGAAAAGACACAGTAGGTAGTAGCTGCTGCCTATGCATAAGCATACCTCCTGTTTTTGTGAGGAAAAAGAAGCCCTACAGGGAATGAATACTGGTGGAAAGGGGGAGTGTTAAATCAGTATTGTTTTTCTTGTGGTTATTTTTTCAAATATAAAATGCTCTCTCTCTCCTCTCTCTCTCTCTCTCTCTCTCTCTCTCTCTCTCTCTCTCCTCTCTCTCTCTCTCTCTCTCTCTCTCTCTCTCTCCAGAGAAAACCATCAGTCACAGAGAAGCCCAAAACTACATCTTTGATGAGATCTACATGTTAAACTGCAAGCTGTCAACTTCCCCCTGTAATATGAATTCATTGAACACTCCCCCCCTTCCTTCCTCCAGCCATACTTACACCCACACCCACACTTCTCGGTTTCTGATACAAGTCAGGATGTCCAGTTGAGGCCCTGTCAGGGAAACCCATCTCCACATTTCTCCTCCCTCCCACAGCGCCATCTCTCTGAAGCAATCAGCGTTAGAGGAAAAGGGAGACAAGCAGCAAGATGACATCACACCAGCAAGGTTGTCATGCAGAAAATGGACCCTGAGTTCTCTCCACTGCTGGAAAAAAAAACAGCCATAGATAGAGAGATGGACCCAGAAGGAAAAAGAAAAAGGTATGGCTGGTGGAATTCATATGACATTTCAGCCACAGTGAAGGAGCAGCTCTGCAGAGAGAATAAACATCAAGGGGACTTGAGTTTCTGGCCCCATTTCTGCATGTCTGGGATTATCCACAGAGGGTAGTGGGGGCAGCGTGTTCATTCGTCAAGTTGTCCATCGCGGGTGGAGAGGGAGACGAGTGCAGAGTCAAATGGTTGTGCCGCACTTGCTTTCATTGGCCCCTTAGAGCACTTTACTGGTTTGCTCCACAGTCATTGTTGTCACTCTTCACACAGACTGGGAGGAAAAAAATGCCAGTCTTTATGGGACTGGCAGAATCACAGAGAGAGAGACAGACAGACAGACAGACAGACAGACAGGGACGACGACGAGACAGAAGGAGCGACGACAGACGAAGGACGACAGACAGGACAGGGGAGCGACAGACAGAGAGCGGAGGGGAGGAGCGACAGACAGAGAGCGGAGGGGGAGGGAGCGACAAGACACAGACACATAGAGAGAAGAGAGAGGACAGTAGAGACAAGATCCTTTTTATTTATTATTTAAACCCATACAAATCATTGGTTTGAAAGTATTGAAGGCTACCACAACTATATACCCGAAGGTCGGATCGCAGCTACCTTATTTGGGGGGGGGGGGGGGCGGAATGGTCGCACAGGCAAAAATTTCACAGATGGTGAACCTGTGAGTTCTAGCCGAGGAAAGAGGGAAAACACAAGTTGATAACTGTCTGTGATGTAAGCGGCATTACATGTGACCAACATTCCACAGATTCTGACCCCCCCTCCCCCCCCCCTAAAGCTGTGAGGAAAGATGGCCCAGATTAGCTGTCTGCTTATCGTCATAGCCGGCGCTTATCGCTTGTCATGAGCGGTGTTTATT
>CM060326.1:2465100-2470100 GCA_030674155.1 Stramonita haemastoma | reverse complement strand
AAACAACTGACAGACCTGTCCACCTGCTCTTGCCTTGTGCCCTGCTTTGTCAGGCAGTCAGTAGTCTCTTTGTCAGGCATGTTGCTATGGGAGGGGATTTATCCACTGCAGGACTGACCACTGTAGGACTCCTGCAAAGGGAGGCAAGAGAGGAGGACAGGTCGTTCAAGTCTGTATCTCTGTTGGACTTCAGGGCCTGTAGTACACACAAGGCATCTGTGAAGAAGACTGTTCTGTGGGAGGTATATGGGCTGGCAATGATGTGGGTTGCTGCTGTTTTTGTGGCTTCTGCCTCAGCTTTGTAGTTTGTGGAGCAGATGCCAGTTGCAAAGTTAATCCTGTCTCCTCTGCCTTCAGGGAACTGGATGTATATTTTTGCCCCTCCTTTTTATACTGCATCCTCAGCAGAACCATCAGTGAAGACGTAGGTCCACAAGTCTTTTGTGAAGTGGGTCTGGAGGTCTTCAAGGGTGTAGGACTTTTTTTCTCGGGGGCACTCTGGGAGTCTTTTGGTCCTACACCAGGGATATTGCACGGAATGAGGGCAGAAGCCTCCCCACTCCAGGCTGGGACAGCTAGACACCGAGAGATCTCTTTGAGGTCATGGTCAAAGATGTCCTGATGTTGCTGTTCCAGTAGCCTGCTCTGGTGAATAAAGCTGCTTCTCTTTATTCGTCCCTTATCTTTTGGCCGAATACCATCACCAATGAACTCCACCGAAGAACAGAAACTGAACCCATCTCCATACAAGTCAAACGGAGGCGTTGGCGATGGATAGGACATGTGCTCCGCCAGCAGACTACAGCCATATCCAGAATCGCCCTACGATGGACTCCAGACGGTCGAAGAAAGAGAGGCCGCCCCAAGGAAACTTGGAGGAGAACAGTAGAGAGGGAGATGAAGGAAAAGGGTTGGACATGGGGCCGTCTGGAGCGTTTTTCAGCCGACCGACATCAGTGGCGGGCTCTAGTTGAGGCCTTACGTGCTACCTGAGCACAAAGAGGACTAGATAGATATAGATAGTCGGTTTTGAGAATAGTCATCCTTTCGTGGGAGTAATCTTGGAGCCTCTTGAGTTTGGCAGTTAAGGTGAGAATCTTAGTATCTGCACGATCTGTCTTCAAGAGACTGGAGTCCTGTGATGGCTTCAAGGTCTGGTGTCGGCGTTGACTTCATGGGTGCTGAGATTTTACATGATATTTATGATAATGGTGATGACTGTCGTTCTCTGGGAGACGTCTGCGTGCTGCACGTCATGTTTTCTTTTCCGGGGCTACGTTTGCAAACCAGTGAGGCAGAAGAGGACACGGCCGTTGCAGCATGTTTCATTTTCTTCCTGTGCCGATGAGTCAGAAGAGAACAGAGGAAACGGTTGAGTTGGTTCCCTGTCACACACTTGTCATTGCCCTCTAAGAGATGATCCCACTTTTGGGGGGACTTGACTTCACGTGAACTGACTTGACGTGACTTGACGTAAGCTGACTTCATGTGATTTGACTTCACGTTACTTGACCTCAAGTGAACTAACTTGACTTGTACGCTTATTCCGTTATTTTGTTGTTGTTGTTGTTGTGTTTTCCCCAGCTTAACACTCTGGGGGTCGCCCAGAATGCGCACTCTGACTCACTCATCCCACCTGGGAATCCCTGTGAGATTGAAATTGCACACTGAATGAGAAGTTTACGTGTATGACTATTTTCAAGTACCTCACCATATAAGCAGCCATACTCTGACTTCAGATGGTTGTTTTCTCCTTTAAAGGAGAGTGCATGTTGTTCTGTTAAGACCTTGTCATGGCTGAAGGCAATCTCAACACAACATTTTATAATATAACAACAATTTAGTGTAGGCCTTGGCAATTAGCTGACTTCAATAACTGACAGCTTTTGGCCTGGACTATTTTTTAACTAACTAACTTTTTTTAACTAAATAAAAGAATGAATAAATGAAATGATTATTCTAGTTACATTTTTTTTAATCTGATAAATTGCTGCTGGTGTATTTACAGTCATTAATATCCTACATTTCTTGGTTCTGCTTTCAAATGTGTCAGTGTGTCATGGCTAATAGTTCTTAAAAAAAACCCGAACATTTATTTTGAACTCGCCACCATAAATCAAAGCCATGTTATAGAAGATGGCTTCATAAAGAATAAACCCAGACATTTAGCAAAGAATTAGTGGATGACGTTGACAGAATTTGTCACACTTATCATTACAGCAGTGATAAATTTTTCGCGTTTTCGTTTTCGTGGAATAATTATTTTTTAAACCTCCAACGAGAAAAAAACAACAAAAAAACAACAAAAACAAAACAAAACTAATAAATCCTGAAACCAGTGACCATGACATTCTTTTATTCAGACCCCCCCTCCCCCCCTCCCCCTCCACATACACACACACACGTGACATAACATTAGACCTTTTAAAGAATTACAAATTCCGAAGTGGCAATAAAAAGCAAAGATATAAAGGTGTTACGAACCGTCGTGTATCACCGTGTGACATTTGTCACGGCGGCAGAAGATTAGGAGAGTGTCTGTCAGTGATGTCACACGTGACAGTGACACAGTGTCACCTCTGACAGGCCGGCAAGACAGGCCACACCACCACACAAGGAATGAACCAGTGAACATGACAGATGTGACAGAGGGGGGGGGGGGAGAACGTAGGACGGTGGGGGAGGGGAGGTAAGAAAAGATAACTGACGAGGAAAAAGAAGAACGAGAAATATAAAGAAAGAGATAGAACAGTGATGAAAGCGAAGGAGGAGAAAAAGGAAAAAGAGGAGAGGATACGATCAATAACAACAACAACAACAAAAGGGGGAGGAGGAGGGGGAGAAGTGGGCAATGAAGAAAAGTATTACAGAAACAGAGGGAGAGGATAATGATAGTATCAATCATAATGTAATCACAATGATGATGATAATAGTAATGGTAATAAAAATGATGAGGATAATGAAAATGATGATGATGATGATGATGATGATGATGATGATGATGATGATGATGATGATGATGATGATGATGATATATGGCATTTCACCAGCCGCCTTGGTCGTAGTGGTTAGCTCCTTGGGTTACAGACTGGAAGGTCACGGGTTCGAATTCCATAGAGGCATACTGAGATTTTTCGGACTCCAGTCGGCTTCTACCCAGAGTGAGTGTGCAGTGGGCTCAATGGGGAGACTGGGACCACACAGTAGAGCTTCATCCACTTTACGGATGTGAATTTGAGTGTTGCTCAAATTACCTGACCAGCACTGCAGGTGTCTGTAGCTCTCTGACCCAAATGACGCCGGGATATACTATGACAGCAAGCGTAGAGTACAACCCTGTCAAGTAGTCTCAAAGCAGATGCACTTCCACAGCAGCAGCATTACATCATCCTCATTGTCATTGATCATCATACATTAATTTTAAAAATAAAAAAATTGCCTCTGATTCGGTGGCCCCTGTTGCTCTGGTCACATGGTGACCTCAGATTCGGTTTCCCCATTCACTTCTGTGCCTGTGGTAAGTTTGTATCAAAGCCTTTAGGGTTGGAGGTTCACGGGGAACTGTCGTTGGATGGGACGTTGTGGTGGTTGCCACCTTGAGTGGGCAACTTCCTCAGTAACTCACCACAGGTGCAGAAGTGTATGGGGAAACCAAATCTAAGGTCACCATGAGACCAGAGCAACTGGGATCACCGAATCCGAGGCTTTAAAAAACACACCAAAAACCCACATTATAGTCAATGATAATGAGGGTGACCTACGCTGCTGTGGAACTGCATGAGACTACTTGACAGGGTTGTACTCTGCACTTACTGTCATAATTTATCCCGGCGTCAACCGAGCCCGAGAGATACAGACACCTGCAGTGTTGGTCAGGTAATTTAAGCAACACTCTCAAATTCGCATCCGTAAAGTGGATGAAGCTCGACTGTGTGGTCCCTGTCTTCCCACTGAGCCTATAGCACACTCACTCTGGGTAGGAGCCGGCCGGAGTTGGAAAAATCCCTATGACTCTTAGGGGATTTGAACCCGCGACCTTCCAGTCTGTAACCCAAGGTGCTAACCACTGCACCATGGCAGCTGGTAATGTCATCGTTATTTGTTTTCGTAAGAAGTCAGTAGTAGCAGCACTGTCTTCATTATTTCTGTTGTTCTTCTTGTTGTTACAAGTCAGCAGTAGCAACAGTATCATCATTATTTATTATTATTTCTCATCACCCTGTCACAGTGTATAACCTCTGTGTGTGTGTGTGTGTGTGTGTGTGTGTGTGTGTGTGTGTGTGTGTGTGTGTGTGTGTGTGTGTGTGTCTGTCTGTCTGTCTGTCTGTCTGTCTGTCTGTCTGTGTGCGTGTATGTGTGTGCGTGCGTGCGTGTGTGTGTCCGTATATGTACATTTCAATTAGTTAATACTGTTGATTGTTATTGGTTGTATGTGTAAGAAAAGCTTGAGTGCAAGCGCTTTGATTTGTTTTTACAAGATATAGCGCTATATAAATTCCATATATTATTATTATTATTATTATTATTATTATTATTATTATTATCATTATTATCATTATTATCATTATTATCATTATTGTTATTATTATTATTATTATTATTATTATTATTATTATTATTATTATTATTATTATTATTATTTCTGTTGTTGTTATAGTGCTGCATGCATTTTTTTTACGTTTCTCAGCTAGCACTCCGATGCTCACTAATGGCGAAACTTTGTGTACGCGACCTATTTTTTCCCCACCATTAAGGTAGCCACATTCCGATTTCGGGGAATGATGTATAAACAAAACAATAGTGTGCATGCGGGGTTCTTTTTTCTTATTAAATTATGTCATTCATTCCTACCGCTGAATACCCTACTACTCTGAAAAAAGATTAGCAGGTTTTGAATGTGTGCGCAAGATGTTCTGCATATGTTCGCACACAGGAACTTGAACTCTAATATCATACGAAGGAATTTGGGGGGAAGTGGAGTCGGTACTGATATTAACTCC
>CM060326.1:2452600-2460100 GCA_030674155.1 Stramonita haemastoma | reverse complement strand
CACGGCAATGTCTGTCAAAGTTTCGTCAGTCTAAGGGAGATAACGACCGTTTAGTGTACGTAAGGGCACGAACAGAGTATAAAAAAATGATTAAACGTAAGAAAACGAGTCATAAGCGTGAAAAGGCTAAGTACCTGGCTTCTCTTGGTAAAGATAGCAGGAAGTTTTGGAAAGAACTGAAAAAAATTTCAGGCAGACAAAAATCGAAAATTTGTAAAGACATAACCGAGGATCAGTGGTTAAACCATTTTCAGCAATTGTTTAATGATAACACGATAAATACCAGTTTGAGGCCAACTAGGGGACCCACACAGACAGAAGGTAATGACTTAGACAGTCAGCTTAACCAACCTATATCTGAGAAAGAAGTTGCCGATGCCATACGACATTTAAAAAGAGGCAAGGCTTGTGGGGTGGATAACATCTTGGCAGAAATGTTAAAGTTAGCAGACAATATTGCTGTGCAGTTTCTAACCAAATTGTTTAATATTTTGTTTGATCACGGTGTCTACCCAAACCTATGGGCAAAAGCTATTATTGTACCTATTTTGAAGAAAGGAGATGACAGTCTAACTGATAATTATAGGGGTGTGTCATTATTGAGCTTGGTTAGCAAGTGTTATACATCAGTACTTAATAAACGACTTGTAATGTGGACTGAAGAGTATGAAAAACTGACGGAGTCACAGGCTGGATTCAGACGGGGGTATTCCACAGCTGACCATATTTTTACACTCCAAGCAGTTGTGGAAAAATGCTTATCAAAGAAAGGAGGAAAGCTTTATGCATGCTTTGTGGATCTGAGGAAAGCCTTTGACTCTGTACAGCGACAACCTTTGTTTGATATTATGATCCAGAATGGAATACAGGGAAAATATTTACATGCTGTTATTGCTATGTATGAATCTGTGACGTCTTGTGTACGTGTAGAGGATGGACTTACTGAATTTTTTGATTGCCCAATAGGTCTGAGACAGGGATGTATATTGAGTCCCATATTGTTTTCCTTGTATGTAAACGAAATAGCTTCTGTAGTTGACAACAATGGTCTTCATGGTGTCCAGTTTTTGCCAGGTTTACTTGAAGTATATCTCCTTTTGTTTGCCGATGACATAGTTCTGCTGTCCAGTAGTGTAGTTGGTTTACAAAAACAAATCAACAATTTAGACATTGCATGTAAAAAATTGTTTTTGAAGGTTAACACAGACAAGACAAAAGTTATGGTTTTTCGAAAAGGTGGATTTTTGGGTAAAAATGAAAAATGGAAACTTGGCTGCAGTGTACTAGAAGTGGTGAATGAATACAGTTATTTAGGGTTTGTGTTTACCACAAAAATGAGCGTGAGCAGAGGTGTGGATGCTCTTGCAGTGAAAGGAAGACGTGCATGTGTTCAGTGTGTGAAACATATATCAAAACTAAAAGACATTTCTAAGGATTGTTTTTTCCGAATTTTTGATGCGCAGGTACTGCCAGTTCTTTTGTATGGTTCTGAGATGTGGGGACTTCACAGACTGAGTAATATTGAAAAGATTCATTCTTTTGCATGTAAACGTTTTCTAAGTGTGCCGTTCAGGGTACCAAATAAGTTTGTCTATGGAGAAATAGGTCGTTATCCATTATATATAAATAGTGCAGTCAGGAGTATTCGATATTGGTTTAGGCTTTTAAAAATGGATATGAATAGACTTCCCAAGCAAGCATATTTAATGCTTATTAATATGGATGAACATGGTAAAACATGTTGGGTAACTTTACTTAAAAATGTTTTGCTTAATCTTGGATTTGGGCATGTATGGCTCCAACAAGGAGTTGGCTGTGAGCATTCTTTTATTTCACTGTTTAAGCAAAGAATGAAAGATGTTTATATACAAGAGTGGAATGGATCGGTCATGGTCAAAGACATATATCAAACATATAGACTGTTTAAAGGTAACTTTGAATGTGAACTGTATTTTGAATACATGGATATAAAATGTTTTAGGGACTGTTTAGTAAAACTTCGTCTTGGTGTGCTACCGATTAAAGGATCAGTTTCCAGAAGAACTTTCAAGAAGAATACGGACTATATGTGTAATTTGTGTAATGTACTGGAAGATGAGGAGCATTTTATAAAAAGTTGTATTCTTTATGATAATCTAAGACATAAATATTTAGACCATATAGATCAACCATATACAAATCTACTGAAATATGGTTCTGTTACAGCTATTCGTAATTTGAGTCTGTATCTTTTAATGCCTTAAAAGTACGGCAGGATTTTATTGAGAACTTGGGAAACTGACAAAGAGAATATGATTATTCAAAGGAGGTCATTTGTCCAATATATTAATAAGAAGGACGCATTCACGTTTGCTTTTGTTGTTGTTTTCTTATGTCTTGGCAGTCGCCACATAGGTTATGCAGCAATTCTCATTTTTGCTTTATTTTGCTTTCCTTTGCTTTGCTATGCTTGTATGACCCCATTCTAGGGGCTGGAGGCCTGAAGAATAAACATTGTTCATTGTTCATTGTTCATTGTTCTCTCTTTGCCTTGCCTTGCCTTGCCTTCTCTCTCTCTCTCTCCCTCTCCTCTCTCTCTCTCTCTCTCTCTCTCTCTCTCTCTCTCTCTCTCCCTCTCTCTCTCTATCTCTCTCTCTCTCTATCTCTCTCCCTCCCTCCCTCTCTCTCTCTCTCCCTCTCTCTCTCTCTTCCTCCCTCCCTCTCTCCCTCTCTCTTACTCATACACACATACACACACGTTTTCTTTTAACATTGCTACACCTATTTTCTCACCCCCCACCCCCCAACCCACTCCTCCTCCTCCTTTCTTTTCTTTTCTTAAAAATTAACCCCTCCCCCCTCGCAAGAAAAGGCCGAAAACTTGGAACCGTTTCCCCATAAATTGGGAAAAGAGCACAGGCTAGATACAACATGCTGCTATGCTGACTGGCTGACATGATGACAGCTAGCACTGCTGCTTCTGACCACACTGCTGCTGCTGCACATGACTGCTGCTCTGTCTGTGATGGATGGCCATGGTCACTGAACTCCTGTCCTGTCCTGTCCTGTCCTGTCCTGTCCTGTCCTGTCCTGCCCTGTCCTGTCCTGTCCATCCCTCCCCCCTTTCCCTTCCTTACAGCCACACCACCACTGCACAAATAAAGAAGGCCGGGTGAGAGAGAGAGGTGGAGAGACAGGGAGAGAGAGAGAGGGGGGGGGAGAGAAGGGGTGAGAGAGAGAGAGAGGGAGAAAGTGGGAGAGAGAGAAAGTGAGAGAGAAAGAGAGAGAGAGTGAGAGAGGGAGAAAGTGGGAGAGAGAGGGATGGAAGAAGAATGAGAGGGGAAGGGAGGGAGGGAGAGAGAGAGTGAAAGAGAGATAGGGAGAGAGAGAAAGATAGAGGGGGGAGGGAGGGAGAGAGAAAACAATGAACAAAAATGTCTTCAAGCATCCAGCCCCTAGAATGGTGTCAAACGAAGCAGAGCAAAACAAGGCCCAAACATACAATCAAAAAATGATGTCAACTTAAAACTTTAAAAAATGGCAACTTAAAAATTATGGCAACTGCCAAAACATGACTAATGGGACCATGGGACCATCCAACTTATGACAAGATAATCTATTTGAAACACAAGTTCAACGTATAGTTTGAGAGAGAGAGGTGGGGGGAGAGAGAGGGGGGAGAGAGGGAGGGATGTAGAGAGAGAGGGTGATGAGAGGGGTGACGGAGAGAGAGAGGGGGGGGGTCAAAGAATGACTGGCCACTTCCTCATTCATTCATACCTGGACGCTGATTGTGTCCTCCTTACTCTTCGTTGCGTTACGCGGAAACGACAACTTGCTGGTTTATGCTGGCTGTGTTATTGTGCCTGTCAGGGAAACGGTGCATGTGGAGCCCTGTGGTCAGAGCGTGGGGAGGGAGATAGTGGGGGTGGGTGGGTTTGTTGGGGGGAGGAGGGGTTCCTTCGTTTCTTGGCTAGCTAGAATCCTAATAATAATAATAATAATAATAATAATAATAATAATAATAATAATAATAATAATAATAATGAATCAAGTACTAGGATCCTGATGTTAGTTTACCGATGGTAAGATGTTTGTGTATGGGACCATTTCCCCCCACCATTAAAATAACCATATTCCGACTTCGGGAATCATATCTAAACACCAAAACACCGATGTACATACGTTTGTGTGGGGGTTTGTTTTGTTTTGTTTTTATACATTTTTCATCCTTTATTACAGGCAAAAATGGCCTACTCTTCCGAAAGGTAGAACGGGATTTAACGTGTGCATAAGATGTTCTGCAAGTATTTGAAGAAGAAGAAGAAGATCAAGACCAAGAAGAATAAAAGAAGAATTGCGAAGAATTGCACAGGAGAGGAATTGCGAAGAAGAAGAAGAAGAAGAAGAAGAAGAACAAGAAGAAGAACAAGAACAAGAACAAGAACAAGAACAAGAAGAAAAGAAAAAAAAGAAGAAGAAGAAGAAGAGGAAATATATCCGGTATCTCACTGACAAGGAAGGACAGACAGACAGACAGCAATCAGAAAACAGAATTCTGTGCAACAATCAGAATTCTGTGCGACAATCAAAATTCTCTACAACAATCATAATTCTTTGCAACAATCAGCATTCTCTGCAACAATCAGAATTCTCTGCAGCAATCAGAATTCTTTGCAACAATCAGAATTCTCTGCAACTATCAGAATTCTTTGCAACTATCAGAATTCTCTACAACAATCAGAATCCTATGCAACAATCAGAATTCTCTGCAACGATCAGAATCCTATGCAACAATCAGAATTCTCTGCGACGATCAGAATTCTCTGCAACAATCAGAATTCTCTGCAACAATCAGAAACAGTCAGAATTCTCTGCAGCAATCAGAATTCCCTGCAACAATCAGAATTCTCTGCAACAATCAGAATTCTCTGCAACAATCAGAAAACAGAATTCTCTGCAACAACAATCAGGAACGCCACAACACAACACGGACATGTCCAGGAAAACAGAACCCTATCCATTGTGTTGGAAAGGAACATTATTGTATTCCTCACAGGTACAAACGCCTTTCTTTTCCCATCTCATGACTCACTGCCCCTCTGCCAAAACTGTCACTGGATCGGGTTGAATGCGTGCGTAAAGATGCTATACATGTGTTTGCACACGGGACATTGGCTTATAACCTCATCTGAAAGATTTACAGGGGGGAGGGGGGGGGAGAGATTGGAAGAAATGTACTCCAGGAACAAAAATCGGTGGGAAAAACAATCTCAAATAATGCAGAGGTATCTCAAACTCGCGCTCTAAGATAACAATTTTTTATATCTCCATTATTTTTATTTTATTTTATACCATTTTGGCAGATTTATCTGTGTAGAATTCGGGCTGCTGTCCCCGGGGAGAGCATGTCGCCATAAGAGTAGCGCCACCCAGTTTGTTTTTTTCTTTTCCTGTCTGCAACTGTATTTGTTTCCCCTATCAAAGTGGCTTTTTTCCACAGAATTTTGCCAGGGACAACTCTCTTCTTGCCGTGGGTTCTTTTACGTGCGCTAAATAATTTTGAGTAACACACGGGTCCTCCGTTATCGTCACATCCGAAAGACTAGCACCCAAACTACCACTCATGGTCTAATGGATGGGGGAAAAGTTTCGAGCATAAACAGGGATGGAACCAGCGCACACTCCGACCCGGACTTTTGGCTTTCTGGGCAGGTGCGTTACCTCTAGAGCACTGATCCACCTGTGGAGAAGCAAAGAGAGGGTGAGGGCTGGGTTAGGCACAGGAGACGCAGTGTCTTCATCAAAACAAACCCCTAACAAACCTCACTCAACTCAGTCTCCCAGATGTCTGGTCAGTTTTGAAGGCAAGAATGGTGATTTGGACAAAGGGCGAGGAGAGGGAGAGTGGGGTAGGAGAGGGGGGGGGGGGGGTGTCAGCAAAACGATTGTAGTCTGGTAAAACAGCAGAAAGATAGAAAGAGGGGACGTTGTGATAGGAGACATATATTTTTTGTTATTTTTATTTATTCTTTTATTTCGAGGATGATGGAATAAGGACTAATGTGCTTTTTGTTTTTTACATTCACTCCCCGTGTGTGTGCAGTTTTGTACATTTTGTCATCTGCTCCCACCGGTACACAATGGCATACTCTTCCAAAAAGTGGGACGGGTTTTAACGTATGTGCAAGATGTTCTGTATGCGTTCGCACACAGGACCTCGATCTATAGTCTCATCCGAAGGACTTTTGGTGGGAGTGGAGTCAGCACTGGTGTTTACTCCAGAGGAAAAATCCTCTTAAAGGAGATTCGAACCTGGATCAGCAGATTATAAGCGCATGACTCTGACCACCAGGCTGTCCTTCCCTGTGCACAGTGCATCAGAAAGAGGAAGAGGGTGTGACAGCTGATTCATAGGACACTTTGACGTGACTCATTCCAACGTGACGTTCTTTTCAGCATGACCATTTTTCTCCTTTTTTTAGAACTGTGTTTTGGGGTTATTGTTCTGCCTATTTCTTCTTCTTTAGTCCCTCTTCTATTCTTCCTCTTCTTCCTCCTCCTCCTCCTTCTTCCTTCTTCTTCCTCCTCCTGTCGTTCTTTTTTTCTGTTATTGCTGTTTTCTGATATATTTTTTCTCTCTTCTTCCTTCTTTGTTTTTTATCATTTTTTTGTCTTTGTTAAATTATATAAGCGGTTTAATTTGTTGTTTTACAAGATTCACCGCTATATGAATTCCATACATTAGTAGTAGTAGTAGTAGTAGTAGTAGTAGTAGTAGTAGTAGTAGTAGTAGTAGTAGTAGTAGTAGTAGTAGTAGTGTTCTTCTTCTTCTTCTTCTTCTTCTTATTATTATTATTATTATTATTATTATTATTATTATTATTATTATCATTATCATTATCATTATTATGGACAGGCCTAGAACTGGACAAAATTTTCAAAAAGGCAGAACAGAGAGAGGAATGGAGGGAACTGGTTGTCAAGTCTTTAGGGGTGCAGACTAAGGGATAGATAGATAGATAGATAGATAGATAGATAGATAGATAGATAGATAGATAGATAGATAGATAGATAGATAGATAGATAGATAGATAGATAGATAGATAGATAGATAGATAGATAGATAGATAGATAGATAGATAGATAGACAGATAGAGAGAGAGAGAGATTTTATTATTATTTATATTATTATTATTATTATTATTATTATTATTATTATTATTATTATTATTATCATCATCATCATCATCATCATCATCATCATCATCATCATCATCACCATCATCACCATCATCACCATTATCATCATCATCATTACTGTTATTATTAAAGCCTAAACACACTTTGCTCCCTGTGTTGACAGAGAAAGGAGGACACACACCACAGCCATCATGAGCAGCTAACACTTTCCGCCATAGCCAGACCTCATCTCCACAGCAACACAGCAAACAGCAGAGGGAGTGGACAGGACGACGTCTGAGACCCCAACATACCCAGCATGCCACCTATGCCTGACCT
>CM060326.1:2442600-2447600 GCA_030674155.1 Stramonita haemastoma | reverse complement strand
TGAGCTATCCCGTCCCCAGGTTAACTGACAGCTGAGGGTACGGGGTTCAGGCTCCGTCTGAGGAAAATTTTCCCAGTTGTAGACGCTGGCACTGACACCATGTCTCCAATAAATCCTTCAGGTGAGATTGTAAACCGAGATCCCCAGGTGTGAACACGAATAGAACATCTTTCTGCACTCGTTAAAGCTGAACCACCAAAGGTAGAAGGGTAGGCTAGAACCGGGTAGGTAGCAGACAAGACGCCAGCATGCCCAGCATGCAGTCTAAAACCTGGAGAAGGATGGGCTCCGCCAAGGTATAATCTGCCCACCCACTACACGCTGCCTGAAAACTAGAGTGCAGTCTCCCAATGACTTTTCAAGGAGCTTGTGGAGAAGTTACTGAAAGCGATTGTGTGCCCAATAGTTTATAGAAGAAAAAAAGGTCTGAAAGTATAGAGTTAGTTATGTTTGTATTCCAGAAAAATTCACACGATATGATTATCATCCTAGGCTATTTTGTTTTATTCACAACCCCCTCCTCTCCTCTACCCCCCCCCCCCCCCCCCCCCTCACCTTCACCCATCAGCCCCTCTTTAAGCCATAGCAAGAGTTGGTGTAGTGGCTGAGCAATTTTCTGCCAGCGCGCGCGCGCGCACACACACACACACACACACACACACAGAAGGGAGGGAGGGAGGGAGGGGGGAGAGTGGGAGAGAGATAGAGACAGTCAGAGAATAGACCATGATCCAGGAGAGGGAAACCTCCCCCCCCCCTGGGGGGATTTTTGACTTTGTTTTTCTGAAAGCTTATGATGTCGGTAGAAACATTTGACATGTTACCCTCTGGGATACAGGTTATTTCAGGAGTGAGAGGTGTATCAACAGTGCATTTTCCCCTCTTTGCGCCCTATATTTAGGTTTTGGGGGTAGGGATGTTCACGCTGCGATTATTGCACAAAATCTGGCTTAACTTCTTATAATTTTATTGTGAATAGCATCTAGTATAATTTTCCCGATCATATAGGCACAGTTTTTTGCTGACCTATTTAAAACAAAACTACAGTGATGACTTTAATGCGCGGCCATCCGAACCGCACGCAGCTGAAATCTGTCTTACCACTCAACCACAGCCGAGCGCTGTTCCGTTCTCTCACGGTCAGTTGAGCGGCACTTTCTCATCTCACGCCTTGTGTGTCCAGTGCCAGAAATGTATCCAACTACCAGTATGTTCCACAAAGTATGCACAAATAAGTCTAGATCAAGATGTTATTATTGATCAGAGAATGTCTGTAACACACAGTAAGTACTGCAACAGCCATAAGTATCATTAACGAAGAGGATGTGTTAACCACAGGCTTTGAGTCTATGATTTTTTTGAGTTTCTTTTTTTTTTCCTCAAGAAATTACACATGATCTGTGCACGCGTGTAACACACACACACAACACACACGCACACACACACACACACACACACACACACACACACACACACACACACACACACACACCACAGCACATTCAAGTGACACACGATAACATACATCTAAAAATAGAACAAGGCTTGGTCATAATTTGTTGTTCTTTTCAGTTCCGCGTCCTCCACCACAAACGTTGGGGATAAGGCAAACTGTTGAGTAGTACTTTTAGTATCCATTCTAACCATAATGTTTCAGGTCATTTTATTTTTTATTTTTATTTTATTCTTTTATATCGAGGATAATGGAATAAGCACTCATGTGCTTTTTTCATCCAGTCCCCGTGTGTATGCAGTTGTGTAAATATTTTCATCTGTTCCCACCCGCACACAATGGCCTACTCTTACGAAAAGCGGAACATGATTTAATGTGTGCGTAAGACGTTCTGGTACGTTCGCACACGGGGCCTCGGTTTACAGTCTCATCCAAAGACTTTTGAGGAGAGTGGAGTCACTGGCAAGTGTGCAGTCTCTCACTGAAAGTGTATTTCATCTTCCCCATGTGACGTTTCCTGTATAAAATGAACATTTCAACATGGCAGATGAACATCCAGTGACCTTCAAAAGTACATTTAAGTGCAAAAGAAAAACTTCCAGGGGTGGGAGAACTTGTATAATTCATTTCCAAAATAACAGAAAAGACTAACTCCACTAACTGAAGAAAGCACACAATAAAATATTTAAAAGTCTCTTCACTTGAGACGTTCTTCAGATGTGGCATGTCATAGACTAGATGAGATTTGTAATTGTATTCCAGAAGACCTTGACTTTACATGCCATGGTTATCACAGAAGCTGTTATGCACAGTTTACAAGTGTGAAATTTGCCAGGAAAAGAAAGCGTGAGACAGGTAGTGAAGAGGTTGCAGGACCATCAAAACCTAAAGGACTGTCGCTACTTCAGGCCCATTGTTTCCAAAAGACAGTTGCATTTTTTGCAAGAAGAAATTTAAAAAGAAAATTTGAAAAGGGGTTCCATGTTTTGGAAAACTTGGAAAATGTATCACCAAGACAGCAGAACAGTCTATACAGGATGCAGCCAAAACTAAACAAGATGACATTTTCACTCATTATCAAGATACAGATCTTGTAGTACGTGAAGCTCACTATCACGAAGGTTGTAGAAAAGACTATCTGAGATGTGAAGACAGGCATGCTGAAACATCAACAGACCAGAAAACTACTGAGCAGCTACAGGCATAGGAGAGGGCATTTGAGTACATATGCGTGTATAATGAAAATGCAATAATCAGAGGTTCACAGGTGGAGAGAATGACCATGCTAGGTGAGAAGTACTGTGAATACATGCAACAACATTCTCCTGACTTCTACAACCCAGGATACAAGACTTACAAACTGAAAGAAAAAAATAATGAAACATTTTGGCTTCAGAATTCAATTCTGGGCTCCGAACCACCGCAGTGATCTTGTTTATTGTGATGAACTTGCCCAGGGTCAGGCAGTTGAGACAGCTTTTGTGTCAGCAGCTTCAGAAGAAAGACGTCTTGAGGAATCTGCATATGTTCTTCGCCGATACATTATGGATGCTTTCAGGGCAACACCTGATATGCCATGGCCTCCTTCTGCAGAATTTCTTCAGTCTGATGCTGTTAAACCTCCAGATATTTTCACAGACTTTCTAAAAACACTGCTATCTGGAAAGAGTAGTTCTATGAAGCAACCCAAAACCACCAGATTGGCATCCTTAATTGCCCAGGACATATGCTAATCTGTGACAGGAAGGAAGTGGAAAATGCCTAAACATGTTTTGCTTGAAATGTCTGTCAGACATGTAACTGGCAACTCTGAAATCATAAGTCTGTTGAATAGGTTTGGTCATGTTGCTGGATACAAAACCATTGTGCGACTTGAGACTGCTATGGCCAATTCTGTACTTCAGTGGGCAAGTCTTCTTCCTTCAACAGTGAGTTTGACAGAGAACAAGGTTATCCATTTTTGCTGGGATAACTTTGACCTGAACGAAGAAACTCCATCAGGAGCCAACACCACCCACTCCACTCATGGCATCGTCATTCAAGAGGTTACTGGGGACACAATGCCTGACACTTTTCTGTCTCAGACAGAACCTCCTCCTCAATATCAGGACCGCCAATGCTCAGTGCAGTATGAGCCACATGATGTTCCTCCATGCTTTGCAAAAGTAAAGGCAGAACCTAAGTTGCATGTTGTGGAAACTCATTTCTCAAACACAGAGGCAGTCTACAAAGCTCAACTTGCTGATTTTTGGTGTGTTTTTTTCTCTCCAGATTCTAGGCCACAAATGGAAGTCAACTTGTCCCTGGATGGGGAGGGTGGGTATCACTCACAGGAGAAGGGACAGAAAAGAAGCAGTCTACTGTGGACTATATGGCACCCATCCACCACCCTGTCACTGAACATCATCATCATCATCATCATCATCATCATCATCATCATCATCATCATCATCATCATCATCATCATCATCATCATAATAATAATAATAATAATACATGGAACTTGTATAGTGCTATATCTTGTAAAAACAAATCAAAGGGCTTGCATTCGACCTACACAACACACAAGCAATCAACAGCAATTTACAGTTTTAACAAATTCGAATGTACACTCACTCGCATGCACACACACACACACACACACACACACACACACGCACGCACGCACGCACGCACGCACGCACGCAGCATGCACGCGCACACACACACCTATAAACGTTATACACTTTGGCAGGTAGATGTTGAAGGCAGGACAGGATTGTACGGCGTTTTCATTTCAATTTTCTGTTTTGTTTTTAAAATATGGTACAGGCGTTCCTTGTGCAGTGGTGACATTAACATATGTTGATAGCCTGTTTAATACCCTTTATTTTGGTACTAAATTTGATATGAATGTGTACGAATGTATTTATATAAATAATGTAAATTAACCTCACCCCCTAAATATTTGCCTTCTGAAGGGTTACCATATTGAATTGCTTGTATATCCTGAAATAACCTGGTTACATGAGGGTAACATATACCATAAAACGTTAAAATAAACAAGGTTTCAGAAAAATGCACCCATAAATCCCCCCCAGGGGGGGGAGGGGGTCTACGGAGGGACCAAGGTCTAGAAGAGGAAAGGAAAGAGAGAGAGAATGAAGCAGAAAAATGAAGAAGGCTGTAGCGATACAAGGTGAGGTCTGATTTCAGGCAAATGGCAGCGATACCTGTATAATTGGGCAGAGGGGGACGGGGGTGGAGGGGGGGGGGGGGGTTGAAAGTAGACAAGGGGAGGGGGTAGGTAGGTAGGGGGCGGGGTGCGGGAGTAAATGGATAGTTGCTCATTCTGTCCATGTTCTTGATAAGGTAATGATGGAATTAGTTATTTATACTGGGAACAGCTCACAAGTCGGGTCTGAAATGAAACTGTCTACCTGGCACTGTGTGTGTGTGTTTGTGTGTGTGTGTGTGTGTGTTTGTGTGTGTGTCTTACTTACCTGTACCCCCTACATCTGTCCAATCTACACATGTACAATGTGGTTAATACACCTACCTATCTTAC
>CM060326.1:2430100-2440100 GCA_030674155.1 Stramonita haemastoma | reverse complement strand
GATTAAGGTAGCTGTATTCCAACTTTGGGGGTAGTCTGCCTTTTTTGTTCCTCCGCTACAGCTTTAAGATTCCAATTCCAATGGTGAGGGGGGGGGGGGGGTTGCGTGTGCGATTGTTTGGGGTTATCATTAAGGTAGCCGCATTCCGATTTCGGGGACGTTCTGCATTCTTTTATATGTTTCTCGGCTAGAGCCTCCATGTTCACCAATGGTAAAATTTTTGTCGTATGTCACTTGGGTTTTTGTGTTGTTGTTGTTGTTTCAGTTGTTGTTTTGTTTTTTTGGGGGGTTGCTTGTTTGGGTTTTTTGTGTGCCTACAATGGAGGCAGCTGCATTCTGACTGTGGGGAGATAGTAGGGAATAGAAACTACCAATTTTGCCAGGACAGTCTTGTGGTACCGCCCTTCTCCGATGTTCAACTGTCGAGGGTTCTTTTTTGACATGCTCAAGTCTGTAAGCACACTGGACTGACTGGTTTAGAATCTCCTCTGAATAGACCATGATCTAGGAGAGGGAAACCTCCCCCCCCCCCCTGGGGGGGATTTTTGACTTTGTTTTTCTGAAAGCTTATGATGTTGGTAGAAACATTTGACATGTTACCCTCTGGGATACAGGTTATTTCAGGAGTGAGAGGTGTATTAACAGTGCATTTTCCCCTCTTTGCGTCCTATATTTAGGTTTTTGGGGGTAGGGATGTTCACGCTGTGATTTTTGCACAAAATCTGGCTTAACTTCTCATAATTTTATTGTGAATAGCATCTAGTATAATTTTCCCGATTATGTAGGCACATTTTTTTGCTGACACATTTAAAACAAAACTACAGTGATGACTTAAATGCGGGCCGTCCAAACCGCACGCAGCTGAAATCTGTCTTACCACTCAACCACAGCCGAGCGCTGTTCCGTTCTCTCACCATCAGTTGAGCGGCACTTTCTCATCTCACGCCTTGTGTGTCCAGTGCCAGAAATGTACCCAACTATCAGTATGTTCCACAAAGTATGAACAAATAAGTCTAGATCAAGATGTTATTATTGATCAGAGAATGTCTGTAACACACAGTAAGTACTGCAACAGCCATATGTATAATTAACGAAGAGGATGTGTTAACCACAGGGCCTTGAGTCTATGATTTTTTTGAGTTTCTTTTTTTTTCCTCAAGAAATTACACATAATATGCAGATCAGTCGCGCGCGTGTGCACGCGTGTAACACACACACACACACACACACACACACACACACACACACACACACACACACACACACCACAGCACATGCAAGTGACACACGATAACATACATCTAAAAATAGAACAAGGCGTGGTCATAATTCGTTGTTTTTTTCAGTTCCGCGTCCTCCACCACAAACGTTGGGGATAAGGCAAACTGTTGAGTAGTACTTTTAGTATCCATTTTAACCATCATGTTTCAGGTCATTTTATTTATTTTATTTTTATTTTATTCTTTTATATCGAGGATAATGGAATAAGCACTCGCGTGCTTTTTTCATCCAGTCCCCGTGTGTATGCAGTTGTGTAAATATTTTCATCTGTTCCCACCCGCATACAATGGCCTACTCTTACGAAAAGCGGAACATGATTTAACGTGTGCGTAAGACGTTCTGGGTACGTTCGCACACGGGGCCTCGGTTTACAGTCTCATCCGAAAGACTTTTGAGGAGAGTGGAGTCACTGGCAAGTGTGCAGTCTCTCACTGAAAGTGTATTTCATCTTCCCCATGTGACGTTTCCTGTATAAAATGAACATTTCAACATGGCAGATGAACATCCAGTGACCTTCAAAAGTACATTTAAGTGCAAAAGAAAAACTTCCAGGGGTGGGAGAACTTGTATAATTCATTTCCAAAATAACAGAAAAGACTGTAACTCCACTAACTGAAGAAAGCACAAAAAAACTATTTAAAAGTCTCTTCACTTGAGACGTTCTTCAGATGTGGCATGTCATAGACTAGATGAGATTTGTAATTGTATTCCAGGAGATCTTGACTTTACACGCCATGGTTATCACAGAAGCTGTTATGCACAGTTTACAAGTGTGAAATTTGCCAGGAAAAGTAAGCGTGAGACAGGTAGTGAAGAGGTTGCAGGACCATCAAAACCTAAAGGACTGTCGCTACTTCAGGCCCTTTGCTTCCAAAAGACAGTTGCATTTTTTGCAAGAAGAAATTTAAAAAGAAAGTTTCAAAAGGGGTTCCATGTTTTGGAAAACTTGGAAAATGTATCACCAAGACAGCAGAACAGTCTATACAGGATGCGGCCAAAACTAAACAAGATGACATTTTCACTCATTATCAAGATACAGATCTTGTAGTACGTGAAGCTCACTATCACGAAGGTTGTAGAAAAGACTATCTGAGATGTGAAGACAGGCATGCTGAAACATCAACAGACCAGAAAACTACTGAGCGGCTACAGGCATACGAGAGGGCATTTGAGTACATATGCGAGTATGATGAAAATGCAATAATCAGAGGTTCACAGGTGGAGAGAATGACCATACTAGGTAAGAAGTACTGTGAATACATGCAACAACATTCTCCTGACTTCTACAACCCAGGATACAAGACTTACAAACTGAAAGAAAAAAATAATGAGACATTTTGGCTTCAGAATTCAATTCTGGGCTCCGAACCACCGCAGTGATCTTGTTTATTGTGATGAACTTGCCCAGGGTCAGGCAGTTGAGACAGCATTTGTGTCAGCAGCTTCAGAAGAAAGACGTCTTGAGGAATCTGCATATGTTCTTCGCCGATACATTATGGATACTTTCAGGGCAACACCTGATATGCCATGGCCTCCTTCTGCAGAATTTCTTCAGTCTGATGCTGTTAAACCTCCAGATATTTTCACAGACTTTCTGAAAACACTGCTATCTGGAAAGAGTAGTTCTATGAAGCAACCCAAAACCACCAGATTGGCATCCTTAATTGCCCAGGACATATGCTAATCTGTGACAGGAAGGAAGTGGAAAATGCCTAAACATGTTTTGCTTGGAATGTCTGTCAGACATGTAACTGGCAGCTCTGAAATCATAAGTCTGTTGAATAGGTTTGGTCATGTTGCTGGATACAAAACCATTGTGCGACTTGAGACTGCTATGGCCAATTCTGTACTTCAGTAAGCAAGTCTTCTTCCTTCAACAGTGAGTTTGACAGAGAACAAGGTTATCCATTTTTGCTGGGAAAACTTTGACCTGAACGAAGAAACTCCATCAGGAGCCAACACCACCCACTCCACTCATGGCATTGTCATTCAAGAGGTTACTGGGGACACAATGCCTGACACTTTTCTGTCTCAGACAGAACCTCCTCCTCATTATCAGGACCGCCAATGCTCAGTGCAGTATGAGCCACATGATGTTCCTCCATGCTTTGCAAAAGTAAAGGCAGAACCTAAGTTGCATGTTGTGGAAACTCATTTCTCAAACACAGAGGCAGTCTACAAAGCTCAACTTGCTGATTTTTGGTGTGTGTGTTTTTCCTCCAGATTCTAGGCCACAAATGGAAGTCAACTTGTCCCTGGATGGGGAGGGTGGGTATCACTCACAGGAGAAGGGACAGAAAAGAAGCAGTCTACTGTGGACTATATGGCACCCATCCACCACCCTGTCACTGAACATAATAATAATGATGATGATGATAATAATAATAATAATAATAATAATAATAATAATAATAATAATAATAATAATAATAATACATGGAACTTGTATAGCGCTATATCTTGTAAATACAAATCAAAGCGCTTGCATTCGACCTACACAACACACAAGCAATCAACAGCAATTTACAGTTTTAACAAATTCGAATGTACACTCACTCGCATGCCACACACACACACACACACACACACACACACACACACACACACACACACACACACACACCACACACACGCACGCACGCACGCACACACACACGCACGCACGCACGCACGCAGCATGCGCGCGCACACACACACCTATAAACGTTATACACTTTGGCAGGTAGATGTTGAAGGCAGGACAGGATTGTACGGCGTTTTCATTTCAATTTTCTGTTTTGTTTTTAAAATATGGGACAGGTGTTCCTTGTGCAGTGGTGACATTAACATATGTTGATAGCCTGTTTAATACCCTTTATTTTGGTACCAAATTTGATATGAATGAGTAAGAATATATTTATATAAATAATGTAAATTAACCTCACCCCCTAAATATTTTCCTTCTGAAGGGTTACCATATTGAATTGCATGTATATCCTGAAATAACCTGGTTACATGAGGGTAACATATACCATAAAACGTTAAAATAAACAAAGTTTCAGAAAAATGCACCCATAAATCCCCCCCAGGGGGGGGGGAGGGGGGTCTACAGAGGGACCAAGGTCTAGAAAGACTTGACACTCAGTTCGATTTCCTGTCAAACTGTGAAGAAAGGGCAAGGCTGGGAATGGAACCCAGAACTTCGTGGTTTACTTGTTAGGCAAGTGACTGTCTAAAACTGTCCTGCAGCCTTTTTTCTGTGTCTGCATTTGACAGTGCCTAGTAGCCTTAACCATCCCTCAAACACAGGCGCTCTCTCTCTCTCTCTCTCTCTCTCTCTCTCTCTTCTCTCTCTTCTCTCTCTCTCTCTCTCTCTCTCTCTCTTCTCTCTCTCTCTCTCTCTCTCTCTCTCTCTCTCTCTCTCTCTCTCTCTCTCTCTCTCTCTCTTCTCTCTCTCTCTCGGCTTCGTAGGACCCTGTGATTTGAAGCATAGGTACCTACTGACCATGTCGTGTGGCATAGATACCTACAGAGTGGCTATAGGCCACTTTGCAGGTATTTTGGTGAAAATATTGACCAGAAAAGCCAAAATCGCTGCACTGCGTGTACGAGGTTACAAAATGCACGGGCTCTCCGCTATGCTAACGGTGTACACGCTGCTGCTGTGCCTGCTGATCGGTGGCATTGAGCCAAACCCCGGACCAGGTAGAGAGAATGAAGCAGACGACAGTGACAGTGTGAACAGCAACAACGACACTTCCCCAACGCAAACACAAGGTACGCTGGAAGGCCTGTCGTCGTTCATGAAAACTCTGATGGAGTCTGTCTCTCGCCTGGAAAAAAGACAAGAGTGTTTGGTGTCGGACATGGACCAAAAACTTCACACAGTCGGTGAGTCAATCACACAGTCTATTCGTGACAGTAGCCAGTCTTTGAAGAAAGATATCTCTTCCTTACAGTCAACGATTAGCGCTGTGGACAAAAAAGTAGACAAAAATAAAGAACGTATATGTCAACTAGAGGCAGAGAATGAAATGCTGTCAGAGAGACTAACGGAGCTAGAGGAAGATTTGGACAGGCTAGAAAGTCATTCCAGAAGAAACAATGTGAAGTTGTTTGGCATCGCAGAAACTGTTGGGGAAAATTTCCAGGCATGTGCTGACAAAGTGGTCGCTCTCTTAAACGAGTTTTTTACGGGAAAAGTGTGGGACACCAGGGACATAGAAAGAGCCCATAGGCTGGGAAAACCCGACACCAGCAACACTAAGCCCCGCCCCATGATAGTCAGGTTTCACAGATGGACCGACAAAATGATGCTGTTCACACACACACATGCTCGTTCCGCCCTTAGCAAGGCAGGCATCCGAATCAGCACAGACCTGACAAAGAAACAAACAGCAAAACTGAAACAGGTACAAGGGGAAGGGAAGTTCGGTTACTACAAAAACGGCAAACTGTATACAAGAGAAAGACGCGAACAAACAACAACAGATACGGAAGTTTTTGACCCACCCCCTCCCCGTGCACACAGAGAAGACAACAAAGGGAAAAAGACTGTGAATGTTCCAGACAATGTTAGTGATGTTGGTGCTGGCACTGAAGACAGTGAGGAGAGCTCCCCTGCCTCCCCCCTGTACAGCGACATGGTGGCCAACAGACACCGACCTAACTCCACAGAAAAGGCAGCCGCTTCACCGGGAAA
The DNA here is from genome assembly GCA_030674155.1 of Stramonita haemastoma. NCBI lineage: Eukaryota > Metazoa > Mollusca > Gastropoda > Neogastropoda > Muricidae > Stramonita > Stramonita haemastoma. Next base: position 2,434,138 of record CM060326.1, on the reverse strand, counting down.
CCCGCCTCCAACCACGCTGCAGGGGTCTAAAAATAGCAGAGAAGACCCAGCCTCTGGGGAAGCCCACTGTGACGTCATCGAACCACAACGCACGGACTCTGGTCGCGCCGAAGCGACTACGTCAACGGCAGCGGGGAACTCCGTGAGTACAGCACGTGATGTCCGAAACAAGAACTGTGGGGCCCGCAATACGAAGCAGCGTGCTGAGCGCCAGTCAGGGAAACCCCGCAAACCGACGCCGGGGCCAACAACACGACAGCAGTCACAGTCCACGTCATCACCTCACAGAGGCCAGCCTCTCATCTCAGACAGAATGACTACTTCACGCAAAATGACCGGTGGTGGCCAGCTGAACTCGGACAGGGAATAGGGACACGGCCATGGCCACGTCACTACTGATATCACTACTGTCAATGACAATGACAATGACAATACCAGCCATGCAACTGACAATGACGGTGACAGTGACAATAACGATACAACTTCCACAACACAACAGCAACCAACAAATCCTAGGCACATGCAATCACAGTTAAGAATGCTGACTTGGAATATCGGAGGGCTACTTTCTAAACTTGATAATGCAGACTTTGTTAAGTACATTGCATCGTTTGACATTATATGTTTTACAGAAACGTTTATACAATTCGATATTCAGTTTCATGTTTTTGCAGAGTTCAATGCCTACATTGCCCCGGCAAAGAAGCTCAGCCACCACGGCAGGCTTTCAGGAGGGGTGGTTGTGTTAGTCAAGAAACACCTCAACTGTTATATTGAAAAGATTGATATTCATTACGATCAAACAGTGATTCTGAAACTAAACAAAAACCTTCTCAAAACAGACAAAGATGTCATTCTGTTATCCACATATGTGCCCCCATACGATTCCCCATTTTATGATACATCTGATTTTCAGGATGGTATTGAGCGGATAGAACAATGTTTAACTGATGTGTGGGAAAGGTTAGATGAGGTTTATATTCTCTTGTGCGGAGATTTTAATGCTCGCACTGGGGACAGAAACACTCTGTATATAAAGGACAACATACCTCAAGATAGTGAAATGGTGTTTGAAAGATCATCAGATGATTCATTTGTCAACGTGTTTGGTAGAAAACTGTTAGATGTTTGCCAAATGTTTGATTGCTCTATATTAAATGGGTGTCATTTTTTTGATGCTGAAGGATGTGTGTCGTTCATATCTCAGGCTGGGTCTAGCCTAATTGATTATTTTTGTGCATCCAACCAAATCTGTTCCGACAGCATTTTTCAATTTTTAAAAGTTGAGGACAGGTTGGAATCCGATCACCTGCCTGTGTCCCTGACTGTGCGCGCTGTACAAACAAACCAGGAAAGTGCACGTGCAACTCGACAGCGCGTAAACAAATTGGTGTGGGATGAAGAGAAAGCATTTCTATATTTAGAAGCACTGCGCTCCCGGGAATCCCAGGAAAAATTGTCACGTGCAATAACAGAAAGTGACGTCAACCTAAACAGCGCACTGGGTTTGTTTGTAGAGTGCCTACAGTCGGCGGCAAACTGCATGAAGAAAACGGTGTTCACCGGTAACAACAGAAAAGAAGCCGACTGGTTTGACAGCGATTGTATCCGAGCTAAAAAAGATGTTAAATCGAAGTTACGGAAATTCAGACGTGTAAAGTCGGAACAAAATCGCGAAGATTTCGTACAGGTTAAACGCCAATACCGTTCTCTTGTCAACTCAAAGAAAAGAGCATACAAGAAAGCAAAGGCAGAGGCCCTTGTCAAACACATGAAAGACCCTAAGTTGTTCTGGAAAGAAGTAAATGAATGCTTAGTTCGCAAAGGTAAAGGCGCATGCAGTGATAAAATTTCAAATGAACAGTGGTTCAATCATTTTAAAGAAGTGTTTAAGTCCGATGATGCGCGAACAGAGGAACCACTGCTAGACCATCTTTCCGATCACACTGACGATTGCAATCTTAACTATATTGAAGAGCTAGACAAAGCCATTACTGAGGATGAAGTGAGAGCATCACTACGGAGGTTAAAATCGGGTAAAGCCTGTGGCTCAGACAACATTTTAGCAGAAATGCTGAAGTCCGGGGAAGCATTTATATCAGGATTCTTAACAAAGCTCTTTAACTCGGTTTTTTTGTCAGGATCATTTCCAGATATGTGGCGAGAAGCCATAATTGTGCCGATATTTAAGAAAGGCAGTCGAGATTCCCCATCCAACTATCGAGGTATTTCACTTCTCAGCTTGATCGGAAAATGTTACACGTCGATCCTTAACACCCGTTTGTACCTCTGGTTGGAAGAAAATGAGAAAATATCGGAAACACAAGCCGGATTCAGGAAAGGTTACTGCACAACAGACCATATTTTCACATTGTATGCTGCTGTTCAAAAATATCTAAGTAAACCTGCTAAACTGTATGTTTGTTTTGTTGACTTAAGGAGGGCGTACGACTCAGTCCAGCACGGAATCCTGTTGAGAGCACTGATAAGGTCTGGCACGTCTGGGGCATTCACTAAAGCTGTGTCAGCAATGTATAAATCTTTAAAAGCGTGTGTGCGTGCAAACAACGATGTCACAGACTTTTTTGACTGCCCACAGGGTTTGAGACAGGGCTGCGTAGCTAGTACTTCATTTTTCTCAATGATAATTAATGAATTAGCAGACAATTTGTCAGCTGATGGAAAGCATGGTGTCCAATTGTGCCCTGGACTCAGAGAACTCTATATTCTCATGTTTGCAGATGACTTAGCATTATTGTCAAGTTCGCCATCTGGCTTACAAAATCAACTAAACTGTCTCAGTAAAGCATGCTCTAACCTCAAACTTGAAATTAATTGTGACAAAACAAAAGTAATGGTTTTCAGGAAAGGGGATATTTAGGAAGACATGAAAGATGGTTTATTGGAGGAGAACAGCTGGAAGTGGTCAATAACTATATGTACCTGGGGTTTAATTTCTCAACCACTATGAGCACATCCCGGAATACACAGCTCCTGGCAATTAGAGGTAAACGAGCAACATCAGATATTACACGGACATTAAAACGAATTGACAGTATGACCAAACAGACATTCTTCAAATTGTTTGATTCTATAGTGCAGCCAACTCTTCTTTACGCCTCTGAAATATGGGGTCTGCTGCATCAGACAAATAATCACGGGCTCTTGCATAACAGCGATTCAACTGAAAAAGTACATTTGCATGCGTGTAAAAAGTTCATGAATGTCCCCGTCCGTACACCTTCTGTCATGGTATAACGGCGAGCTGGGGAGGTATCCCCTCATAGTTAATTGCTTCATTAGGTCACTGAAGTTTTGGTTCCGTGTAATAAAAATGGATAGACTCCGCCTCCCTCATCAGGCTTACCAACTGCTATTTAATCTGGACAACCAAGGCAAAAGTAACTGGGTATCAAAAGTTAGAACACTTTTGGAAACATTAGGTTTTAATTTTGTATGGTTAAACCAAGGAGTAGAGAATGAATCAATGTTCTTGTCTGCTTTTAAGCAAAGAGTGATAGATAGTGTACATCAAGAGTGGTTTGCGGACATAAGGGACAGCGAGCGTTGTAATCTATACAAGTCATTCAAACCTGTCCTCTCAACAGAGAGCTATTTCTCGGAAGTGACTATAAAAGTCTTTAGAGACTCTCTGGTTCGGTTCAGACTGGGTGTTAGTGACATCAACACTCACAGAAACCGTTTTAATCGCGATGTTAACCCAGGCATGAATGACTGTCCCTTCTGCCCGAAATCACAGAAGATGAAAAACACCTTTTGTTTCACTGCCGTAAATACAACAATATTCGTCCAGATGTTTTTAAGACGGTACCCCCCACATTTTGAAGACCAGAGCTTGCTGGATGTATTGTCGTGCAGAAAGGCCCAGATCACACGACAGTTGGCTTGGTTCTTGCACAAATGTTTTGAGATTAGAAAAAATGGATAAGATGCCCATAATGCTTGCAGACGGATGCTAAAGAAAATGTTCGTAACCAAACTAACAATGCTTTATCTATTATGCTATTAACCGATAAC
>CM060326.1:2420100-2425100 GCA_030674155.1 Stramonita haemastoma | reverse complement strand
TCCTTTCGGGGGATATCTCTCTGTCTCTGTCTCTGTCTGTCTGTCTGTCTGTCTGTCTGTCTGTCTGTCTGTCTGTCTGTCTGTCTCTCTCTCTCTCTCTCTCTCCTCTCTCTCTCTCTCTCCTCTCTCTCTCTCTCTCTCTCTCTCTCTCTCATCTTCTCTCTCTCTCTCTCTCTTTATTTTAAAGCTGTTGAAATCATGTTAGCTAATTAATGTTGGTGAAATGTTTGTTGTTGTTTTATTTGTTTGTTTGCTTTTTCCCCTTTTCTTTCTTTTGTTGGCTTTATTGTTTGCTAGGGATTTTCTGCTTTGTTTTTTTGTTGGTTTTTTGTTTTGTTTTGATTTGATTTTTGTTGTTGTTTTGATTTTTTTCTTTTCTTTAGATAGATGGCTTGATGGAAAAATGCAAATCGATGCTTACTCAATGTACCATCTGGAAATAAAAATTTGATTTTATTTGATTTGATTTGATTTGATCTCTCTGTCTCTGTCTCTGTCTCTGTCTCTGTCTCTCTCTCTCTCTCTCTCTCTCTCTCTCTCTCTCTTCTCTCTCTCTCTCTCGTCTCTGTCTCTCGTCTCTCTGTCTCTGTCTCTCTCTGTCTCTCTCTGTCTCTCTCTGTCTCTCTGTCTCTCTGTCTCTCTGCTCTCTGTCTCTCTCTTCTCTCTCTCTCTCTCTCTCTCTCTCTCTCTCTCCTCTCTCTCTCTCTCTCTCCTCTCTCTCTGTATTGCATGGTAATGTTCAGGTAGTAAGGGGGGATTGTGTGTATTGCCATGGTAATGATGGGGATTGTGTGTATTGCCATGGTAATGATGGGGGGTTCTGTGTATTGCCATGGCAATGATGGGGGGTTCTGTGTACAGGGACAGGTTACAGGTGTGTTCGCCTTTTTGCCTTCTACATCAAAAGGTTACCACACCTCTATAACCACACCTCTATACCACACCTCTATACCACACCTCTATACCACACCTCTATACCACACCTCTATACCACACTTCTATACCACACCTCTATACCACACACCTCTATACCACACCTCTATACCACACCTCTATACCACACCTCTATACCACACCTCTATACCACACCTCTATACCACACCTCTATACCACACCTCTATACCACACCTCTATACCACACCTCTATACCACACCTCTATACCACACCTCTATACCACACCTCTATACCACAACCTAACACTTATACACACACGCGCGCGCACACACACACACAACGCACGCACGCACACACACGCATGCACGCACGCACGCACATACACACACGTGGATGTAAGTTCATACATATGCACACCTTCATACTCCAAACACGCATATATGAACACATTTATGCACGGAGAGAGAGAGAGAGAGAGAGGGGGGGGGGGTATTTGAAAAAAAAGATGAAGAGGGTTATAGCCATACAAGGTAAAGTCTTATTTCAGACAAATGTCAGTGATACCTGAACATTATCAGGTAGATTCGTTTTGAACGAGAGGGGGGGGCTGCTGGCCGTTTCGGGTGGTGGGGGAAGGGGGGTCATTTTTTGGTAAGGGGGGGGGGGTGAGAGAATATATTGGGTAAGATGAAGGCAGGAAAGAGGGAGTAAGTAAGTAGATAGGTGTTGGTTTTCTCTCAGGGTTTATGTTTTATGATCATGATAGGAATATTTCTACAGGCAACAGGTTGGGGTTTGGGTCTGAAATTTAATGTCCCCACCTGCCTACTGTTCGTCTCGGTGTCTGTCTGTTGTCTGTCTGTCTGTCTGTCTGTCTGTCTGTCCTGTCTGTCTGTCTCTCTCTCTCTCTCTCTCTCTCTCTCTCCTTCTCCTCCTCTCTCTCTCCTCTCTCTCTCTCTCTCTCTGTCTGTCTGTCTCTCTCTCCTCTCTCCTCCTCTCTCTCTCTCCTCTCTCTCTCTCTCTCCTCTCTTCTCCTCTCTCCTCTCCTCTCTCTCCCCTTCCCTCTCTCCCTCCCTCCTCCCTTCCCTCCCTCCCATGCACACATACAGTCATTCTAAAGTGAAGGCCTCTTATTTCAATAACCACCAGCATAATAACAACAACAGGCTTTGCCATCAGCCTACCTCTCTCCTCTCCCCATTGTCAATGACCAACCATCAGCATAATAACAACAACAGGCTTTGCCATCAGCCTACCTCTCTCCTCTCCCCATTGTCAATGACCAACCATCAGCATAATAACAACAACAGGCTTTGCCATCAGCCTACCTCTCTCCTCTCCCCATTGTCAATGACCAACCATCAGCATAATAACAACAACAGGCTTTGCCATCAGCCTACCTCTCTCCTCTCCCCATTGTCAATGACCAACCATCAGCATAATAACAACAACAGGCTTTGCCATCAGCCTCCCTCTCTCCTCTCCCCATTGTCAATGACCAACAGCTAGAGACTTTGCTGCCCCGTGTCTTTGGGGGATGGGGGTATTTGTTTTAGGGTTTTTTAAGCCTTGAGGGCGACGATCATCAGTGATTAAAGAGGTACAGGTGTCCCATGACCTGAGTGGTCGTAGGGGAGCGAGGCATCACCACTGAAAATCGGAAAGAGCAGGGAAGTACCTCCTGACTGTCCTGGCAGACATTAGTGGGTTCAATTCCAAACTGCATCCCCGTAATCGGAATGCAGCTACCTTAACGAGATAAAACGGTTGCATTATGCAGACATCTCAGCCGTGATAAGCCTTGGAGCTGTAGCCGAGGAACGACAAATAAAGACAGACACAGCCATTGTGGGGACGGGACAGCCTGGTGGTGAGAATGATGCAGTCACTATAATTATGCTGACCCGGTTTCGAATCTTGTTGAAGGGGATTTTTCCTCTGGAGTTAACAGCAGTGCTGACTCCACTCCACCCAAAAAGTCATTCGGAGGAGACTAGAAACCGAGGTCCTGTGTGTTAACGCACGCAGAACAACTGGCGCACACGTTAAATCCTGTTCCGCTTTACGTAAGAGTAGGCCATTGTGTGCCGGGTGGGAACGGATGACAAAATTGACAAAACTGCATACACATACGGACTGGATGTAAAAAAAAAATAATAAAAAGCACACGAATCCTCGAAATAAAAGAATAAACAAATAAACAGATAAATGAATAGATAAACAAATAAATAAATATCAGTCTATGCAGCCATACCGTGACCACTGCACCGCAGTGTAGCATTAAACTACCAGCAGTATTTAACACGATCCATTAGCTGTATCAAATGTGCTGATGCGTTATTAGCACAAGACGTCGTGCATTATTTGTCCATGCTGCTTGCTGACTTGGTCAGAATAAAGGTAATGGGGGGGATGGGGGAGGAGAGAGGGGGGGAAGGAGGTAGAGAGAGAGAGAGAGAGAGAGAGAGAGAGAGAGAGAGAGAGAGAGAGAGAGAGAGAGAGAGAGAGAGAGAGAGAGAGAGAGAGAGAGAGAGAGAAAACAGTGTGCTTTCTGCTGTATCTCTCTCTCATCGTCTGTCTTCTTTATCATATCGCTGTCTGCTCCCTGCATAATTTAATGACGGCTGCCCTCTACTACCTGCTCTGATAAAGCACGAACATTACCCACCTACCCACCTTCCCACACCTATCTCTGTCTCTCTGTCTCTGTCTGTCTGTCTGTCTGTCTGTCTGTCTGTCTCTCTCTCTCTCTCTCTCTCTCTCTCTCTCTCTCCTCTCTCTCTCTCTCTCTCTCTCTCTCTCTCTGTGTGTAATAAGTAGGAGTAATAATAGTAAACTTCGCAGCAAGATGTTAACCTTTCTTTCCTAAAGTAAATTAGCCACTAGAAGAAATGTAGTCACGACAAATTTGGCAATTGGGTTTGTTGTTTTTGTTTGGTTTTTTTCGGGGGGGGGGGGGGTTGTTGTGTTATTTTTTTTTAAGCCATGATAATAACACTCTACACTAATTAGACCGCTAGGAACATGCAGACAGACGGGCTGATGTATAGTGATGTGGTTTTATCAGACCAGTCCATTATTTCAGAGAGGGGGTAAGATGGGCGCTGGCTGAATTGTCTATCCCCTTCTGTGTGTTTTTGTGTGACGTTTTTCTCTTGTTGTCGTGGAGAAATAAGAATCATTGCGATAGATTCTTTAGTTCTGTGAGTTAGGAATGGATGTGTGTGTGTGTGTGTGTGTGTGTGTGTGTGTGTGTGTGTGTGTGTGTGTGTGTGTGTAGGTGGGGGAGGGGGGTGTGCGTGCGTGCGTGCATTGTGTGTGTGTGTGTTTTGAAGACATGCAAGGAAGAAAAGAGAGGTGGGTGGGTGTGCCTTTCTAAAAGAAAATCGGATATATATGTGAAATAAATTATTAAAAAAAAAGAAAGGACCCCCCCCCCAAGAAAAAGCCCTATTCACTGACCATTGCCGCAAGGTAGCGAGTCTTTAGGTAACTACAGTTTGAGGTGGGTCACCAGAAGTTAAAAAAAAAGTTCAAGTCTGTCCCAAGCCTAAGGCTCATCAGGCCAGGGATGCTCATCAGGCCGGTGCTTATCCCGGTTTCTGTGGTGTTAAGCGACTGAGAGTCATAGACTCCCCCCTGGATAGGACGCCAGTCTATCGCAGGGTTAACCCCCAACACAAAGTTGGTACCCCCTTTTACACATAGGGGTGGGTGGGAAAATAGCCGTAAAGTGCCTTTTCCAAGGGCACAACGCCATAGTCGAAAGCTGGGATCGAACCCGCAACCTTTAGATTACAAGTCCAACGCCCAAACCACTAGACTACAGCAGAAACTGTTGATCATTTCCTCTGATTCCATCACCCCAACCGTCTCTCTCTATATCCCTCCCTTACTCCTCCCCCCTCTCTCTCTCTCTCTCTCTCTCTCTCTCTCCTCTCTGTCTCTCTCTCTCTATTTTTTTTTTTTTATCTTGTACCACTTCATGTCGCAGCATTTTTCTGCGTGAAATTCGGGCTGCTCTCTCCGGGGAGAGCGCGTCGCCAGAAGAGCAGCGCCACCCGTTATTTCTTTTCCTGTCTGCAACTGTATTTGTTTCCCTATC
>CM060326.1:2370100-2410100 GCA_030674155.1 Stramonita haemastoma | reverse complement strand
TCTCTCTCTGTCTCTGTCTCTCTCTCTCTCTGCCACTGTAAGGATAATTTTTTCCGTGATGATAACAAACGAATTTTAAAAGGCGAGTGAGAGAGAGAGGACTGACGGAATGAACGAATTGCGTTTTTAAAGAAGGTAATAGAATAGCACGTCAATTGCTTTTTGCCTGTAACCCTCTCAAGACAAAAAACCAAAACAAAACAAAACAAGCAGTGTAAGGAACTGGCAAATGCACGCGATGAAAAGCAATTTGGAGGGGGAAAAAACAAAAAATCAAACAACAACAAAACACAGCGACAACAAAACACCCAAGGCGCAGCCACATCTCGATCTACACTCTGGCGCCAAAAGAAAACACCAAAATGGATACAAAGCATACATTTAGAGAATGGGGGTGGGGGAAGAGGAAGTGAGTGGGGAGAGAGAGAGAGAGGGAGAAGAGAGAAGAGAGAAGACAGAGAGAGAGACAGAGAGAGAGAGAGATGGGGAGAGAAGAGGGGAGAAGAGAGAGAGAGAGATGGGGAGAGAGAGGGGGGGGGAGCAGAGTGATGGGAGAGAGAAGAGGGGGGGAGGTGATGAGAGAGATAAGAGAAGAGAGAGATGGGGGAGAGACAGAAGACAGAGAGATGGTGGCAGAGTGGTGGGAGAGAGAAAGGAGAGAGATAGAGAGAGGGAGGGAGGATAGGGAGAGAATGGAAGAGAGAAAGAGATGGAGAGAGAGGGGGAGGGAGGGGAGAGTGGGAAAGGAGAGAGGGAGGGGGGAGAAACGATCCCAGAAACCTTTCAGTGGCGTGGAGGTTGTACAGGCTGACAAACACAGTGATTGTTTGAGCTTCTCTCCACACAGCGATGATGTCTGTATGTAGGTAAGGCTTCTGCCTCTGTGAGGTCATGGGCCAACCCAAAGAAGTCAGGTCATAACAGCCAATGAGTCAGATTTCCTTGCTGCTGCAGTACATGTCTTTTCTGTCGTCTGTATTTTTCTTTAATTATTAATAGTTCTCCTCCATTTTGTTTTACTTTTTCTTAAGTATCTTTTCGTGGGTGGGTGTTAAATGTTGAACGTTTTGCTAAATTTCTTCAAGGAGCTGTCTCGTTTCATTAATCTTGTCAGAAGGAGAGTGTGGCTGTATGGGTTTTTTGTCAGTGGTTTTTTGTGTACAAATCAAGTTGTGTGGTGGGTGGAGAAATTACGTAATTGTGATATAGCAAGGACATTTTCTGTACAAAGATCTTTACATGTATGTGAGATAGACAGACAACAGACACACATACATACATACATACATACATACATACAATACATACATACATACATACATACATACATACATACATACATACATACACACACACACACACACATACATCGATAGACAGACAGACAGATAGACATAGAAAAAAAATAGATAGATAGATAGATAGATAGATAGATAGATAGATAGATAGATAGATAGATAGATAGATAAGATAGATAGATGGACAGACGGACAGATAGACGGACAGATAGACGGACAGATAGACGGACAGATAGACGGACAGATAGACGGACAGACCGACCGACAGACAGACAGATAGATAGACCGACAGACAGACAGATAGACACGACACACAGATACATACACACCAGCCGCCATGGCGCAGTGGTTAGCGTAAAATTGGCACAGCTTGAAATTCCAGACCCATGACATAACATTAAGTGACACGACTTAAAAGTGCTATAAAATATATATAAATAAATAATAACTTGTGTTCGTTGCATGCACACACACCGCACTCCAACTGACCTGCGTAAAAACATGCACGCTCGCAGGAGGCTGGCTGGCTGTCTGTCTGTCTGTCTCTTGTTTTATTTGTTTTTGTTTTGTTTTGTAGTCCGTAAAGCAGGGCAAGGGCTGGAGAAAAATAAAAGTATGTAAATGCTTATCTGTATCATTCATTCATTCTCTATCTCTATCTCTGTCTCTCTGTCTGTCTCTCTCTCTCTCCCTCTCTCTCTCTCCCTCTCTCTCTCTCTCTCTCTCTCTCTGTGTGTATGTGTGGCGCATGCTTGTTGCTTGCGCGTGTATGTGTGTGTGTGAGAGACACAAGAGACAGAGAAGAAGAGAGAGAGAGAGAGAGAGAGAGAGAGAGAGAGAGAGAGAGAGAGGATTTTTTGCGGTATGCGCATATTGCGTGACGTGGTGTGCGTTTTCCATCCACAGGGGTTGAGAAAAACAGAAAGGCGGAGGAGAAGGAGGGAGGAAGAAGATTGTCACAGACAGCGCCATCCGTCTCCTCCACATTTGCATCAGCCCCCTCCCTCAGAGAGAGGCTGCTGTCAGCACTGATGGGGGAGACCATTTGGGCAGCAAGGACAACATAAATAAATAAATAAATAACCTGGGTGAGGTGAGTGTGTACTTTTAAGGCAATGTTAGAGCTCTCTCTCTCTCTCTCTCTCTCTCTCTCCTCTCTCCTCTCTCTCCTCTCTCTCTCTCCTCTCCTCTCTCTCTCTCTCTCTCTCTCTCTAGAAGAATAGTCTAAGATTATTGTGTACTGTGTGTCTGTGCGCCTAGAAGTAGGCACCCATCAGTCTCGGAAGACTATGGAGTTGCGCTATAGTCTTTAGAGTGCAAAGTCTGGTAAGTAAATATGGAGGGCAAGCTGTTACCCATGCAGCAGACCCCCCCCCCCCCCCAAACTCTCGCTCCACGTCGCTGGAATGGCCCATTGGAAAGGCAATGACCGATACGAATGGTTCCAGTGCCGTCGCAGGAGCCGCCAGAACGTTGCCATATACAGCCCCGAGCTACCCTGGGGACTCAACTCCCTGATTTTTCCTCAGGGATGGTGTCTAAACAGGACACCTGTATGCATGCTGTTTAGTTTTATAAATAATTTTATCATCCGCTCCTACCGGCACACAGTGGCCTGCTCTTGCGAAAGGCGGAACGGGTTCTAAAGTGTGGGCAAGATGTTCTGCATGCATTCCCACACGGGGCCTCGGTTTTAGTCTCATCCGAATGTCTTTGAAATTCAGTTAGATTTTTTTCGTCAAAAAAGTGCCACCGGTTTGTTTTTTTAACGTGCACGGGAGTCGGTTTACAGTCCGATGCTGAGGACATTTACGGGGAGGTGGAGTCCGCACTGATGTCCACTGCAGGTAGAAAAAGTCCTCGGGATTTGAACCAGGGTCAGCAAATCGCGACCGCATTGCAATGCGCAACACTAACCAGTAGGCTATCTCGTCTCCCTACTCTGTGTGGTGAGTGTTTACCCTCAATGTTTTAGTTTCTTTAACCTTTTGCTTTGCCAGTAGGTTTTGTTCTACCCCAGTTTTCTGTAGTTGATAGTTTATGGGTTATTGCCAAGTTTTGATGAAAGAGAATTTTTAAACCTACAGAGGGGAAGGTTCGAATGTAAGAGTGCATTTTGCCCCTGGGTAAACAGTCGTGAAGCAATACGTGTGCGTGTATCAGCGTGCGTGTATCACGTGCAACTGGGCCAACAGAGGGGGTGGGGGGAGCGGCTAACTCCGACATTCGGCCGTTTTAAAATATAAGCTTAAAATGACATAGGATTGTCACGGCGTCAGGTTGGCTCAACTGGTTAGTTGAGCTGCGAACTGGACAGGCAGGGAGAATTCTCTGTCCGCACTGGTGCTGGTTCGAATCCGCCTGGCCGCCAATAAAAAAGTGGTGTCCGCTCCCCGGCCTGACTGTGTGTCTGTGTCTGGGTTGTGAGCGGATTGCCATACACAAGTCCTCCCCTCGTTGGGAGGCGAGGTGAAAGAGAGAGAGAGAGAGAGTGGGGGAGGGATGTGGGGGGCAAAGGAAGGAAGGAAAGAGGAATATTGTTTGTAGTGTTGCAAACATTTCTTCATTCTTCAATTCCGCTCTGGGTGTGGTGTGGCGTGGCGTGGCGTGTTGATTATGTCAATGTGCATATTAGAAGTTTGGATGATTGATCTTTTCGTGCTTTCGTCCTGTTAGTTTTCCGTACAACACTTTACTTAGTCTTTGTTATGGAATTCCTCTCCCCCCCCCCATCCCTCGGGTTGCATTGACGCATCGACACTGTGTGTGCAGGAAGACCCGGTGTAGTCCTGCCAGCACAATGCCACAGGGTGTATCAGTGCTGTGCCGCTCTGCTCTGCTCTGGTCCATCCAGTACTCGCTGCTCCGGCTGGTTTGTTGTTGTTTTTTTTGTTTTTTTGTTTTGTTGTTTTTTTTACTAGAGTGGTTGAGAGTAGGACCAAACCCTCACTGTACTCCTGTGGTTTTGAGGAATAGATAACACTTGTAAAGTCCAGACGTTTCTTTTGGTGGACATTGGAATAGTTTGTTGGAAATGTTCCAAACATCACTATTGTGAAAAAACATTAAATATTGCGGTTATGTATTCCTCAAAATCCACTCTATGTCATTGATGCCCAGTTTTATTTGTTGCTGCTGCTGTTGCCTCCACCATGTCTTCCGGATGAGACTGGAGGCACAAGCAGAACATGTTGCGCACATGTCAAATCCTGTTCAGCTTTCGTAAGAGTAAGCCATTGTGTGCCGGCGGGAACATATAATATTACAAAGCTGCATACACACGGCGACTGGATGAAAAAAAAAAAGCATATGAGTGCTGGCAAACCCATGTTGGGTTTATGAGTCTCACAAATTCAGGTTTGTATATTGGTGTCCACTCTTTTAATGCTGACTGACTTCATAGCACAGTACAGTGAGGGTTACTGATATGAACATAAGTATGGAAAATGGAGGTTATCCATTTAAGTGCTTACACCTCTGTCCTCTCTCTCTGCCCCCCCCCCCCCCCCCCCCCCCCCCCCTTTTCTCAACCACTCTAATCACAATGTATTAGAGGTATGTGTACAGTACTGAGGTTGGGCTATTGGTGACATCACTGGTCATAAGCTTGTACACCCCCCTCCCCTCTCATTTTATCCAGTGCTGTCACCAGTAGCCCAACTTTAGAGAGGAGTGTAGATGTGAGCAGGATGCTGGGAACTTCTGGGAACTTCTGGTGTGTGTGATGTTTACAGCATGTGTAAATGTTGCAACACAAGTTCCTGGATTGAAGACACACACACACAATTTTTTTTTTTTTTTTTTTTTTTTTTTTTTTTTGGTAGTAGTATTACTTTTATTACAATACATATCACAGTACAACAAAAAAGAATTATTCATTCAGTTCATATGTTCATTCATTGTAAAATAAAACTGTACAAAAATCACTGCAATATTGTTTTGTTTTTTCTATGCATAACCTACTAACTCTCCTCCCCCCCCCCCTTATCTACATATATACCTGAACTACAACTACTACCCCCCCCCCCCCCCCCCTTATCTACATATATACCTGAACTACTACTACTACTACCCCCCCCCCCCCCCCCATCTACATATATACCTGAACTACAACTACTACCCCCCCCCCCCCCCCCCCCCCTTTATCTACATCTATACCTGAACTACTACTTCTACCTCCACTCCCCTTATCTACATATATACCTGAACTACTACTACTACTACTACCCCCCCCCCCCTTATCTACATATATACCTGAACTACTACTACTACCTACCACCCCCCCTATCTACATATATACCTTACTACTACTACTACCCCCCCCCTATCTACATATATACCTACTACTACTACTACCCCCCCCCCCCCCCCTATCTACATATACACCTCTACTACTACTACTACCCCCCCCCCCCCCTATCTACATATATACCTGAACTACTACTACTACTACCCCCCCCCCCTATCTACATATATACCTCTACTACTACTACTACCCCCCCCCCCTATCTACATATATACCTCTACTACTACTACCACCCCCCCCCCCCCTATCTACATATATACCTCTATACTACTACTACTACCCCCCCCCCTAATCTACATATATACCTCTATACTACTACTACCACCCCCCCCCCCTATCTACATATATACCTCTACTACTACTACTACTACCTCCCCTTATCTACATATATACCTGAACACTACCCCTACTCTAACCCCCCCCCCCCCTTATCTACATATATACCTGAACTACTACTACTACCCTCTACTCCCCCCCCTATCTACATATATACCTCTACTACTACTCCTTATCTATGTATATACCTGAACTACTCCCCCCTCCCCCCCCCCTATCTACATATATACCTCTACTACTACTCCTTATCTATGTATATACCTGAAACTACTCCCCCCCTCCCCCCCCTATCTACATATATACCTCTACTACTACTCCTTATCTATGTATATACCTGAAATACTCCACCCCCCCCCCCCCCCTTCCCAATGTACGAGGTTTGTGCCGGTGAAAAAAAAAAAAAGACCTTGGCTGATTTATCATCTCATCCAAAAGACTAGCACCCAGACTCAACTCCCAACTGCATTTATGCCAAGTCCCCTCAAATAAATTAAATTTATACCTCCACCTAACACTATGCCCCTAACCTACACACCCGCCACTTCGCACGCACTTCCTATATTATGCCTTCTCAAACCATCCCATAATATAAAAAATATCTCACAAAAATACCTACACCATGCCTCCTCTACTACCCCCCCCCCCCCCTCAAAAATCATGATAAATAAATACCCACTCTAACGCTCCCCTATTCTAAGCTTACTCCCCCCCCCCCCCCCCCCCCCCCCCTTCATCCAACAATAGACATCATAGTTACTGAACACAACTTCCCCAAACACGTTTGAACACCAACCCACCTTTTACAGAAGCTATGGCCGGTGGCATGCACAACACCAACATACCCAGCATGCACTCTACAAACGCCAAAGGAATGAGCTCCACCATTTTCCTCACACGCATTACTGCCTAAAAGTTCTGCACCAACAACTCCTAGATAAAAGTTAAGGAGACAGTTCAACTAAGCCAAAGTGTATACATATGACAGTGTTGGTTCTCAATACATGTCACAGTGTTGATTCCAGCCAAAGTGATACATGTCACAGATCAGATGATTCTACAATTTCAACCAAAGGGAGCACACAGCCCCCTAAAATGAAAAAAAAAAGGGGGCATTGTCTCCCCTCTCCCAGTCAGTGAGGACATGTTCGTCCGCAACACACATCTGCTCTCAATCTTTCTGAGATTGGTGCAAGATTAATCATGTTTTGGTCTGATCTTGACACTAACAATTCTGATAAATCTTCATCAAATTTATGTAATGTACTATATGACATATACAAAAAAAGTGTATAAATTACAAATACTGATGTCAAATGCAAGTCCAAGGCAAAGATTATTGCACTCTGATGACGAGAAAATTACAAACAACCCTATACTGTACCCCTCTCTCCATTATCGCATCCCCCCCCCCCCCCTCTAAAGGCAAACATGCTGGCCAGTTTCCACTCAGTTAAATTATTATTTTTAATACATTGGTTCGACCATCAACACCGCAGTCGTCTTGGTTTCCAATACTTCTATTCTGTTCTCAATCTCCAATAGTGTTGCTATTTTACATTCAAATGTATTTATTTATTCTTTTATTTCAAGGATAAGTCTGTGTGTATGAAGTTTTGTCATCTCCACTGCAAAATGGTCCATCAAAATTCAAGTGCTCAGCCAATAAAAAATCCTGAAAAAAATGGCTCTAGCTTTACTTCCATTCAGGCGACATATATTTATAATTTTTGGGTGTTTTGTTGTTTTTTTTGGGGGGGGGGGGGGGGGCACTAAAATATGTGGGAATCCCACAATGCTGCTGCCTACTGTACTATCAAGATAGTTACAGCATCAACTGAAAAAAAAAAAAAAGTCACTAATTTTATCACAGCCTTCTTGTCTGGAAAATTCTGACCAGTCGTCACACCATTTCTCTCTTCTTTGGCGCCTTCATTCTGTTCTGATGTTTATCAGAAACACTTTCTACTTTAGAGAAACTACTACACAAGTTTTTACCAAAAACAAAACAAAAAAATTACATATATTTGCCATTTTAACAAACAGACATGTGCCATTTTCCCTTTCCAATTAAAAAAACAAAAAGCTGAGATTGTAGGACGGATGCCACTGCAGGTAACAACGGAACAGACAAGCCAGTAAATGTCTCCATCCTGATCAGACATGATTAACTGAGCCATTTGTTTCACATCACTCCTACATGTATTATAACACTCTTCCCAGGGAGCTGGCACTGTCAAACCAACAGTCCTGTATGCAAATGCACAAGGTCAGTGGTAAGGATGAATGATCATGGCATGCACAGCATGCAGGGGGGTGGGGGGTTGCACAAAGCCACATCACACACAGCCTCCATTCTTCAGATCAATCCTCCTCCAATGCCTCCTCCCACACTTCCACAACCATCCAAACTCTGACACGCAGATTTGATCTTTGTATGTGAGTATTTACACAAAACCTGAAATTCTCTCCAAGATAGCCCAGACCACAGCTGCAATGACCAAACTAAAAGTCCTCTGGAATGATAAGAACATCGCCATCAGCTTCAAGATCAGACCATATGCAGAGCTCCTAACTTCAGTGGAAAAAACCCGTGTCCTACAGGGAAAAGTAAAAGGACGGAGACGAAGAGGCAGACAGAGAAAACGACAAGAAAACAACAAAAGAGAGTGGACTGGCCTTGAGTGGAACGATTTGCTACAGAAAGCAGAGGATTATGGATATGGAGGAAGCGGGTTGCAAAATAGTCAGTGGTGCCACCACGGTTCACAGGACTACAGGCTATGTGAAGGTGAATAAGGAAGGTACCCTCACTTCACTCTACACTACACACCACTGCAGACTTCACAGACCCCAGACTTTGAATTCCACCACAACGCGAACACTGGATTCACTCAGCACTGGGGTCAAAATATCTCCTGAGCATTACAAAATGGCTGACTGGTTCTCAACTGTGCGACCTTTTTCCACACTGATGTACACTTTCTCTTCCATCAACGCAACCAATGCACTGTCCCAACATTTTGGCAAATATTATGCATTAGAAAACCTGACAAATACTTCAATTTGTTGCACTTTTGGGGGGGTTCTTTTTAAAGACTCTACCAGTTAATAAAGCAAAACTGATTATTCCTCAGTCCTGCATCTTTTGCCCAATCAGACACAGCAATGGAAATGATGTTAGGGTGATGTCACACAATATCCACACAGCAGCAGTAATGTAACGCCCCTGTCATTCAGCAAAGCATCCTTTACCATTCTGTGCACACGAAGGAGGCAGGCATAGTCAAAACTGTATACGACCAGATAACAACAACAATATATATAAAAAAAATTTAAAGATGCAGAAATCCTGCAATGCTGCAGCCTAGAACCAACACTGGTATTGCTGAAAAAATCAATGTGTTTTTATAACAAGATGAGGATAATAACAAAATGCACAGGAATAGATTATTGAATCTTCAACACACACACACACACTTCAACTTCTATACATCTTTAAGGATACACATGGGGTGAAGGCACTGGCAGGTCTGCACTGCACTTGTTCTGCACATTGCAGACCATCCACCCATGGCACCCAGGATCACAGAGCAGCAGCATCAGCAGGACCAGAAGTCAAACTAGGCAGGGATGACTTCTCCAAACAACTTCTCCATTTCTTCCCAAGTCCCTCACTTCATTCCAGGTCTAAAGGCCCTGTCTCTCCAACAGCCCAGTACAGCAGGTTATGATTAAGTCAAGCAGGCAACATCATAAGCAATGTTCGCTGACAGCCTACAGTCTGTGTGTGAATAACGGCAAAACATGGCAGGATCATCTGGGGTCAGTCAGTCAGTCAGTATGGAATGGAGTTGTGCATGAACACTTCTCCATAGTAGTTGATCACCACCAGGTCATGCTTCTCCCTCACCGCATCCTCTATCACCACATCCACCACCTGCAACACACAGCAACACACACCACATCACTGTGTTGTCATATGTGACGCTCCACACAGCCACACAACACACATATATAATAGGTGGTCAGAATGAAGGCCTTGGTGTTTTAAAACACTTCTTTATTTAAAAGCAAACGGAAACAAACTTATGCCTTGATATGTATTGCCGATTTGTGGGTGCTTTTATATTGTGATGGATGCGAGCTGATGTTTGAATACTATGTTGTGGTATTTTTTCGTGATACTGTGTTTACACGTTTACGGTTTTTATATGTGGCTTGTAACCCGTGTGAATTTCTCCGTCTTTGAGAAAATAAAGTTTTGAAATTTGAACACATCACTGCACTGTCATATGTGAGGCTCCACCACATCATGAGTTGCATTGCACCAGACGTCAATTTTTGGTAACTGACATGTTACTAATCTGCAATAAAAAAAAAAAAATTTTTAAAGGCTATTCAATACAAAAAAACAGAGTGAAAATCAGATGATTCTATGAAAAGTTATAAATTGAAATGATACACTGCGGGAAGTGACATAATGACAAATTGATAAGTTTGTCTAATATCACATTTTGTGAAGAGACGTAAAATGAATCAAACAAGTTTAACATGGTAATAGGTGGACAGAATGAAGGCCTTGGTGTTTTTAAACACGTTTTTTGTTCAGTAAAAGGAAAGAAACTTATGCTTTGACATTTCAATACAAGGTAGAAGAATGGTTAGAGTTTTACAATCAACAAAATCTCAAAATGGACAACCTGACCCCACCTGCCTAACATGGCTCCTAGCAGGAAAGTGGGTATGGTGCAAGGTGACTCATTTCCTGGTGGAGCATTGACATATGTAAATTCCAAACACAAAAAGCACAAGGAAAAAAAATGAATGCTAACTACACGTACATCTAGCTTATTTCAGAATCTTTTTTTTTTTTTAATTTTAAGTGTACAAAAGGGAGACAGAAACAGCATTTCAATGTTGATCATAAAAAACTGACAAAATATTATATCATCAATTCAGTGGCCTAAAGCGTGTTTTTTTAACACTCTCTAAAGGTGTTTGGTGTTTTTGTCTTACAAATATACACATTACATGTAACTACAAATATACACATTACATGTAACTACAAATATACACATTACATGTAACTAAATCCCCACTACATTGACGGCTTAACCATAGGCTTCCCCTCTTGTGTAACTGCCAACTACTTCTTCTTCTTCATCAAACGCTCACACACCAACTATTGTTATTTATCATATAAGCGAAAATTCATTGCGCTGACATTAAGCGTCTGACAAGTCGGGGCCCATCGCATCCAACTTCGGCATGGGTGAGAAAATCTTTTAAGTCTTTCTGAAAAGAAGGCAGGAGAATGGACCAAGAAGCAGAAAAAAAAGATAAGGGGTGACAATAGAAAAGGAACAAGGCAGAAACAAAGAGAGGGATAGAAAAGAAGGAATTCCTAGCACAGAATTTCCAGATGGCAGGAATCAACTGTTACACTATAATCAAAGGCTTTCAACACAAGGGAAACAACACTGGCATTCCTAGTGAAAACTGTTCTAAACGCAGTTCTTTCCCATCCATCATACAATGCTCTCCTTGCCAAGGAACTGAGGTGGAAACAAAACTAAGCTCCAGAGAAAATATTTTAAAAAGATTTTCGCCACATGACGTCCAAGCCAAACACCAGTGTGCATACAATTTTTTTAAAACATTTTGTCATCCATTCCAACCAGCACAAAATGGCCTACTCTTCTGAAAGGCTGAATGAGTTAATAAGATGTTCTCTGTGTGTTCCCACACAGGACTTGGCTTTGTAGTCTCATCGAAGGACTTTCCCAGCAGGGACTCAGTACTGAGTAAGTTAACTCCAGGGGGAAATAAAAACCCTCAAACAGGCCTCGGCGGTGGGTCGAACCCTGGCCATCAGACTGCTAGCGCAACACTCTAACCACTGGCCATCCCGACCTCCAGGAAGAGGAATTTTATTGATTTGTCTATTTATTTATTTATCTATTTATTCTTTTATATCAACAATAATGGAATAAGCACTTACGTGCATTTTTACATCCAGTCCACGTGCATATGCGGTTTTGTCAATTTTGTCATCTGTTCCCACCAGCACACACATTGCCCTACTCTTTCAAAAAGCGGAACATATTTTAAAACGTGCGCAAGATATTCTGCATGCATTCGCACACAGGGCCTCAGTTTACAGTCTCATCCGAAGGACTTTTAGGGGGAGTGGAGTCAGCACTGAAATAGGAAAGGAGGGAGGGAGAGAGTGAGTGGAGTCACTGACCTCGTTGCACTGTTCAAAGCTGATGAATTTGAGGCCCGGCATGGTGAGGATGGCTGAGGGCAGCCACTGGGCCACCAGTCTGTGGAGACCTACCAGGTACATGCTCACCATCTGTCTGCAACACACACACAAAACAATACTATCAACATCCATTGTGGGTGACACAACATTTATTGTATGAACATCCTAACAATGTGGACACCCACCAGTACATGGTCACCATGTGTCTGCAACACACACACACACATCACTCATCATCTTCATTGTGGTGACACACGTTTATTGTATAAACAATGCACATCGACAATGTGCGATGTAGGATTTTTCTCCTGCATACAAGTCCAACGCCAAGCAATATTTAAAGCTAGCATAGTTATGTTGGTCTATTTCTTTTTCAAAATCAAAGAAAAAAATCTGAAAGGATTATAAAGGTAAGTCTCCCAGAACCTATGTGGACATAGGGGAGCAAGGCATCAGAGACCTCGGCTTCTCCAGGGGCCACATGTTGAGGGCAGTGCCCATCTGACCTGGGATGACTGACCCCTGACCTGGACTGACTGACCCCTGACCTGGACTGACTGACCCTGACTGGACTGACTGACCCTGACCTGGACTAATGGACCCTGACCTGACTGACGCCTGACTAGCGACGACCTGTACCTGAGTCTGACTGACCCCCTGACCTGAGTGACTGACACCCTGACCGAGCTGACACCTGCATTTGTGCGATTGGTCCTGCACTGTCAGTGACGTCCAGCACCAGGACAGGTAGAGCGTCTTCACTTCCCCCACACCTGCTCACACACACACACACAAACACCACACCATGTTACCTTGGATTTTACTGTCAGCAGGGGAAACACCTTTCCCCCACACCTGCTCACACACACACACACACACACACACACACACACACACACTAACACAACACCACACACATACATGACATACCACACAACACATTACACACACATAATGAAAACAACAACACCAAACACCACACACACACAACACACAACACACACACATACATGACTTTATACACACACCACACACACATAACACACACAACACACACACACACACACACACACACTACACACACACACACCACACACATCCAGACACACCAACCATGTTACCCTTGTTTACTTCAGCAAGGAAACAGTGTTTGGTTGTCTAATGCTGATCTTGCTCTTTCATCTCTCACAGACATTTTGATCGACAATGTTCAAATGGTAGAAATAGCAAAAGGCTTGATTAAGACCCAGTATGTTGTTTTATAAATCATTTTGCTGTTCTTGTTGAAGTTAAATTTGATTTTGTTTTAACTTTTGACATACTTGAACATTTTTGAACATCCTAACTATGTGCAGATTCTTAGACAGTATGTTATTCATGTCTATCCTCATGTATACATGTCTATCCTCAGTGTATGTCTATCCTCAGTGTGATGTCTATTCTCAGTATATGTCTATCCTCAGTGTATGTCTATCCTCATGTATGTCTGTCAGTGTATGTCTATCCTCAGTGTATGTCTATCCTCAGTGTATGTCTGTCAGTGTTGTCTATCATCAGTGTTATGTCTATCTCAGTGTATGTCTATCCTCAGTGTATGTCTATCTCAGTGTGTCTATCCTCAGTGATTTATCCTCAGTGTATGTCTATCCTCAGTGTATGTCTATCCTCATGTGTATACATGTCTAGATCCTCAGCATTCTTCTGTTATGTTTGCACACAGGATTCTGGGTTGGATTTCGCAGAGACTTTTTAATCGTTGCTCAGCTAGAACTCTGAGGTTCACCAATGGTGAGATTGTCTGTGTACACGCCACTGCTTTTACCCATCGTTAATTCAGGTTGCCACAATCCAACTTCAGGATAATTTTAGGTTGAAAATCTCTTAGATCTGAATGATCTGTCTGCTTGATTATTATCCAGGGACAGTTTAGTTTCTTGTTAAGAAATCTTTTGGGACTGCCAGGAGTGTAGAATACAATAGAAAAATAATTAAAAGTACAGTGCAAAACAGAGCAACACAACACAACGCAACACAATATACTAACATAACGCAGAATAACGACAACATCACACATTTACTTTGAGACGACAACACAAATGGCATAATACACGACGACGCACAAGCTGACAACACAACCGAACACACCACACCACTCACCACATCACACACTACACACCACATCACATCACACTACACCACACCACACCCCACCACACTACACACACATCACACTATACGACACAGCACACCATACCACACCACACGATACACCACTCCACACACTACACCATACCACACAACACAGCTCACAAATCCAGCATAACTCAGTCAAGGGTCCAGGGCCCAGTGCTAAAATTAGTATTCCCCTTCCTTTTACCAAGTCCAGTGGGGTCAGTTTCTGCTATAATTAGCACTACCTGGAGTGGAATGGATAGCAGCTGAGAGGTGCTGAAAGTGGGGGAAACTGACAGCTGTGACAACACCACAAACCACACACGATACACAACACACCCCACCACACCACACCACATGACACAACACAACACCCCCTACTGACTCACGTATGTGCAATGGCCTGCACGGCCAGGTCGTCCAGCTGCTGACACTCGGTGAGGTCGAGGAAGGTCAGGCCGTGCAGGGAGGGACAGGTCAGGAAGTCCTTCAGGGCCCCCGCAGTCAGCCCCGGCCCCTTCCGCAGACACAGCTTCTCCAGTTTCTCCAGCCGCTACACAAACAGCATAGTGGTGTGGTTAGATATATATACCTTCAGGTTTTTTTCTTATCTTTTCTTTTTGTTTTTTTTTGGGGGGGTTGTCCGGGGGTGTTTTGGGAGGGGGGGGAGTGTTCATGCCCTGTTGTTATTATGAAGTGCCACTGACCTTGATATTTAATAATATGGTCTCAGAGACTATAAAACTTGAAAGCCATACAACTTGATACAAGGGCTGTCACCATATTTGTTTCAAGAAGTCACTTCCGAAAGCTTCTACACTTTGAAGTTCACTGAAGCTAATGGATAAGATTCTGATCCCCTCAAAATATCAAATGCAAACAAGTCGATTAATCAACTTGCAAAGCACACACTACAAAACACACGTTCATAACCCTAACTACTCTGCTCCTCACTGCAAATACAACCAGGCTGTGTTGAAAACACAGGCTTTTTTTTTTCATTATTCCAATATTTTTTTAACCAGTTCACTGCCTATAGTCTATATGACATCAACTGACATCCTAGGCAAAGTGTTTCTCCATACCTCTAGCCTAGGACATCAGCTGATATCCTTGTTCTATTTCAATTTTTCACGAGTTTGTGTCTGCTGCAAAAGTGAAAATATCTTCTCACATGATTAGAGGAACAATGAAATCCCTCTTGGGTCACAGCAAACATCGTATTTTCCTTCATCTTAGTCCCTGACTGGCTAAGTTTGCGTGGTGTAAGCTGAGTGCCAGGTGGCCAGATGAAGTCTCAACTTTTGTGTTTGACAGTCAGTCAACTGTCCACTTCACGAAAAACGTACACTAAATTTGCCAGCACTGTAGACAATTTTTTATCAAAATGATAAAGGGAAGGTGACGATCTTTTGTTAGATAATTCACTTGAAAATGACAATGATTATAACAGTGATAGCAATGTGCTACTCTTATGTTATTGGAAGCTATGTAGCAGACGAACTTTTCAGCAGACCAGTGTACCCTATAGTAACTCTATAGTCCACTTACAGTTACAGTGATGGTAACAGTTGCTCAAGGCCTGAGGCAGCAGGCAAGAGGGAGAGGGTTGGTGAAGAGAAGGAATTGGAGTGGGCAGAAAGGGTGTGGCCAAATAAGCATGGCAAGAAAGTTGAATTTATCCATTATATTGAAATATACATGAGCGTATGGATTTGATAAAACTGGTGAAGATGATCCCCCAAGGAGAGTATTTCCACTCTCTTTTGTGGTTTGTCTTGAATTTCTTGGCCAAGAAATTTGCTTCTGGGTCAGGCAAAAATGTGCAGGATAAATTATAACTGTTTAATTAGGCATGTTAAGCTCTATAATTTAGATTCCTCATTCATTTTCCATTTAAAAAAAACAAAAAAAACTTAATGATCTATCTCAAATAGTTTTCCCGCCAGAACTGTTCATTAATTATTACCCCAGAAACGGTAAAAACCTCTGGCAGTAGCAGGACCCCTAAATCAGATTTCTCCTGGCAGTGAACTGGTTAAACAGCATACAAAAATAATTACGCTTCAAAGTAATGAAAAAGCGTTCATAAGCAATTAACACTGCAGAATGGAAGTCTGTGCCCATCCAGCTGTTGACAATATTGCTACCTGTTTATCAGAGCTAAACTGTTCTCTGTTCAGGCCAAATGTTACAGAAAAAGTTAAGAGAAAAATCTGCCCTAACTTAAAAGTGGTATAAAATAAAATAAAATAAATTTTAATAAATGTTAAGGCTTATTCCTAAAAGACAAAAGATAGAACTAGAAGAGTGGATTGGGAAAGTCCAATCCAATCCAATCATGCTGTTTATAGCCCTGCTGACCACACAGGCGATTGGGAAAGTGGAAAGTAAAGAAGACAGCAGGGACAGGAAGACAAGAGTCAAAACAGCAGACCAAAGAAAACAGCAAATTTCAAGCACAGAATTTCCAGATGGGGGCTGCTATGCTAAAATAGTCTCTGGCAATCTCACAGAGGTCAAAGGTCAGCTGCATACAAATTCTCATGTATAATTATGAGGCTGTTAAGGACAAGGAACACACATCATCACAGATGACACTTTTATCAATAAAGGATGCATTTATCGCACTTGTGACCAAGAACATACATAATAAATACCATTCTACACACACTGGAGTTCCCAGGGAACACCAAAAAACCCAACAATATACACTGGCACATAAGAAAACATAAAAACAAGACATTTTTCACAAGCAAAAAGCAGACTGACTGTGCGGCACCTGTGTACGGTGCCATCAAGTCTGTGCATCTCTATAAAGATCATCTTCTCTCTTCTTCCTCAACTCCTTGAGCAGTCATTCGGGCTCTTTACTGAATTTTTCATGTCTTGAGTAAGCTGAACCTGGCAGAGCCCATCCCCCTCCAGGTAGCAGGGTGTATGCTGGGTATGTCCTTGTCACTGGTCATAGCTGACTAGCCTACTATTCTACTAGGATACAAATGATGGATAGGTTTTTAACATGTGCACACAGTGTTATATGTAACACATTGCAAGCATTCAAACACAGGACCTCAGTCTACTGTCTGCTCTGAAAGATCTGCAGGGGTAAGGGATCAGTACCAAGTTTAACTCGGGCCAAAAAAAAAACACCCTCCCCTCAAATGAACGCTTGGGGGCTGGATAGCCTGGTGGTTAGAGTGTTGCACACGTGATCTGATGACCCAGGATTCAGCCATGATGGAGGCACACATTTGAGGGGACTTTCCCCCCTGCAGTTAACATCAGAGCCAACTCCACTCCCCCAAAAGCCTTTCAGATGAGACTATAAATTAAGGTTCCATGTGTCAACACATACATGTCAAACTTCTTACGGACATGTTAAAACCCATTCTGTCTTTGGGAAGAGTACACCATTTCATGCATTAAAAGCGGATGACATTTTTAAAACACCTGCACACTGGTGTCATGTTTAGACAACATTGCTAAAGTCAAGAGTGCAGCTACCTTACAGATCAGAGATCTAGGTAAGGAACATTCACAAAAACAAAACAAAAAAGCAAATAAGGATTTTAGTGAAAGACTTGAACCTGCATCCTCAGTCACCATCAGATCAAGAGTTTTGACATGTGCTCTAACCACATTATATTATACATAACTTATAAGTATGCATACACGTATGCATGGATGTGCATGTACCCACACACACACACACCCACACACACACACACACACACCAACAATACACACAACAACAACACACACACAACACACACACAACAACAACAGCAACTGAAACAACAACAACAACAACAAGAACTACACACACACACACACACACACACACACACACACACACACACACACACACACACACACACACACACCCTATGGACATCTCACCTGCAGGTGTAGGAGGGAGAGGTCAGTGAGCAGTTCACAGAAGGAGATGGACAGCAGCTTCAGGTGGCTGCAGCCACACACAGCCTCCAGCGTCCCGTCTGTCAGCTCATTCCCATCCAGCTCCCACGCCTCCAGAGAACTGCTGTACTCCACTGCCAGATGCTGCACCACTCTGACAACACAACAGGGGCCACCAGTCAGTACAATATAATATATATATATATATATATATATATATATATAATATATATATATATATATATATATATATAATGTTATTCATGTATGATTCATATCACACAGCACTCAAATCCAACATCACTCTGTCACCACAACAGGGGTCACCAATGAATATTATGATTATGCCTTATGGTTCACCAGTCAGTACAATGTTATATTATGATTTATATCACTATCACACAGCACTCAAATCCAACATTATTCTGTCACCACAACAGGGGTCACCAGTGAATATAAAAATGGTTCACCAGTCACTGAGTCAGTACAACATTCTATTATGATTTATAGCACACAGCGCTTAAGTTAAATCCAACATCACTGTCACCACACAAGGAGTCACCAGTGAATAAATAATTATTGTCCACCAGTCAGTAAAATATTATGATTCACCAGTCAGTACAATATTATGATTTATATCACACAGTGCAAAAATCCAACATCACTCTGTCATCACAAAAGGGGTCACCAGTGAATATATTATACTATAAATAATTATGGTTCACCAGTGACTACAATATCATATTATGATTTATATCACACAGCGCTCAAATCCAACATCACTCTTGCCACCACAAGAGAGGTCACCAGTGAGTATTATAATTATTGTTCACCAGTCAGTATAATATAAATTTATATGATTTAATTATATCACACAGCGCTCAAATCCAACATCACACAGTGCCAAAATTCAATATCACTCAGTCAAGAGTGCTCAATTTAGCACCCCTCCTTTTTTTACCTAGTCCAAGTGTGGTCAGTTCCTGCTATGATTAATACCACCTGGGCTGGGCTGGGCTGGGCTGGGAGGGAATGGATAGCAGCTGAGAGTAGCTGAAAGTGGGGGAAACTGACAGCTGTGATCTACATATTAAACTCTTCTTTTTTTTTCCCGACTAGAGTTCTGAGGCTGACCAATGTTGAAATTGTTGTGTATGCCACCATTGTAAAACACCACTGATTAAGGTAATTTATCTCTCCGCATTCTGACTTCTGCTGTTCTGGGGAGGGTGTCTAAACAAAGCACGTGTGCATGCATTTTTTTCTTCCTCTCTTTCTTTGTTGAATGCTCTGACAGCAACTGACAGCCTAGAGTGCAACTCCACAGTCTTCTGAGACTGACAGAGGCCTACCTACTGTGTCATCTATACACAACCAGTCTATCCCTTTAGAACCAATCTGTCTATAACTAATACTAATTACTAGTAATATATCTGTAAACAATCCAAACATAATGTATCTGTATATCTTTAACCAACCTTTCCTTTACCTGTGTATCCAAAATTTATTATCCAAAACAATCTATCCATTATTTATCCATGACAACAGTGATCTATAGATATTTTTTTCCGTATAATATCAATTTTTCCATAGCCATTTTTTTCAAAAGAAATTTATCCATAACCTTTCCTAAACCCATCTCACCATTGAAAACTTTTGGTTTTTGTAACATATCTTCTTCCTCACCAAAACATTCACATGACTCAGACAGGAAATCTTGTCTGTCATATTTAATGTGTAGCACTACCATTAAGCACCTGACAAGTCAGGCCCTGCATACCAAACTTTGGTATGATGCCATAAGAGAGAATTGTTACAATTATATTCAATGTATTTGTGAGAAAAAAAAGGTGGGAGAGTGGACCAAGCAGGCAGAAAATAGAGGAGGAGACAGGGAGAAAAGAAACAAGGCAGACACAAAAAGAATGATAGAAAAGAGGGAATTCACAGCACAGAAGGTGGGGGTGCTATTCATACTGACAGACCCCTGGCATCCCCATGGGGGGATAACCAATCTATCCATAATCTTTCCTTCTAAAGTTCTATAACTAATCTATATCATATGTCTACCCATAACCCATAATCTTTCCTTCCATAACTGATCTATATGTCTACCCCCACCCCAAACGGAAGCCTGACTCACAGCTCCGATATCCAGGAGATGCCGTCGATGTTGAGGTGTGTCAGGCCGGGCAGGTGCTGCATCAGCAGCCACAGACTCTCGTCCACCAGGGAGCAGTGCGAGAAGTTCAGCCTCCTCAGGCAGGGCCCTGCCGCCGCCGCCACCACGCGCATCATCTCGTTGTTGGCCTGGCGACAGCCCTCCACATTGAGGAACTCCAGCTGGGGGCAGTAGGTCAGCACGGCGTGCACCATCGTGGCGTTCAGGTCGTCCACGAACCCCACGTCCAGCTCCCTCAGGCCCGGGCAGTTCTCGGCCACCACGGCCATCTCGGCCGTGGCCAGGCGCTCCGTGCCGGCCATGTCCAGGCGGCGGATGGCGCCGGAAGTCCGGCGCACGACCTGACACAGCTGGAAGCCGGTGACCCTGAGGTCAGACACGTCCAGCGTCCTCCACAGGCTGTGGTCGTAGGCCAGGCGGCGCCAGGTCCTGCACACCCCCGCCACACAGCGACACAGCTCTACCGGCTTCAGGTAGACAAACACCTGCAGCAAGACCTCGTCAGGCACCTCTGTCAGGTCCACAGTCATGGCAGGTGTGGGGGGCTGCAGCACAGTGGCCGCAGGCTCCTGGATGGCGGAGAGCAGGGGCAGGTTGGCCCCGTCCCTGTAGTACGAGTCCCCCACCTCGGGCAGGTCGGAGTCCTGGCTCATGGCAGAGAGGAGAGGAGCGCTGTCCACACACTCCATGCTGGAGGCCTGCTCCAGGGACAGGGCTGAGGGGGACACAGGCAGGGGGCTGGCGGGTAAGGGGTTCAAATCCGCGCAGTGCTGCCCCACAAACCCCATACTAAACGCCGGGGAAGGGTCCACCCCTGCACTGGAGTCTGTCCCAGACCCTGCTCCTCCCTCCTCCCCACCCAGGTCCACAGGATCGCTGTCAGCGCTCACCTCTGCAGGAGGCAGCAGTGGTGTGGATGGATCAGGCTGCTGTGTCTGGTGAAGTGCACTTGTCCCTGAGGCAGACTGCCTGAGGTCGCTCTGAGTGTCTGAAGGCACGTTCTCCGAGTCTGCGTTGGAGTTGGCGTTTTTTCCCTGACATGACCCTTGTCTGTGGTTGGGAACACTGCTGCATGCACTGTCAAAGCCATTCAGCCATTTCTGCTCATCAACATCTTTGTTCTCTTTGTTCTTTGCCGTGGATGAACCACCCACAGATGACAGACATTGACGAACATCCACACTGTCTTTTCCCCCAGTCTGAGACAGAAAGCCCTCCTTCCCCACAGACAGATGTGAAGTGCACACACCACTCTGGCACAACGCCCCCCTAACCTCTGCCCTGTTCCCCCATCACTCTCCTGCACACAGTCACCCACAGGGTCACCCCTTGCAGACCGGTATCCCCCGTACTTTCTCCTGAAGCGAGTGAAAGGATTTTCCCACTCTGCCTCTTTCTGTACATCACAGCTAACGGAACAACACGCCCGTCCTGCTCCTCTCTCCTCCAGATTCAGATCATCGATGGTGATGGAGTCGACATCACAACAGGCGGGACACTCGCACAAACTTTCAGCGCCAAACTCGTCACAGTCTGAGCAGTGGTCCGAGTGTTCACAGCCTGAGTCTACAGCCCCCAAGCTGTCCACGCTTTTGAAGCCACCTCTCTCACCATTGCTCCCCACCCCTCCTTCATGGTTCCCTTCTGAAGCTGTTCCCTGGGGCAGAGCCATCTGCTCCATGTTGGACTGGGGGGGATGGGAAGAGGTGGAGGGGTCCTGCCTTGTCCAGTCAACGTGACAGTCTGACGGTAACATCGTTTTTTCTTCCCATCATACTCAGTGGCTGCTTTCTTCTAACCTGTAAGTGCAAGGCAACTGGAGTCTACTGCAATGTGTCTCGCTTCTGGTCATGGCCGATTCCCTGACTGTGCTGTATCACGTGCAATACTGTCACTGTTCACAACAAACACTCCCAGTCCAGTAAATAAGCTTGCATAATTATTTTCAGATACCTGGCACGTTTCATGATTGCTTCTTTTCTGTAGGGAAGGACATGTGATCTGAAACAAAAGACATTCTACAGTCACCAAAAGAAGACCAAGAATCAGTTTTAAAGCAGATTACGATTCAATTTTAAAGAAGATCATCAGCCATTTTCGAGAGCCATCTGCAATAGTTTTAATACGTCTAAAAAAAACAAAAAAAACTCTTCCCAACATAATGGATCAATTATATAAATTGTGTGTATGACTCGTATCAAATTAAATATTTATTGCCATTAATGTCAACTGTCATGCACATATTTGACACAACAACCACACATTCAATATCTTTTGTCCAAACTGATATATACTAAATATATATAATATATATTATATATTAGATAACATTATATATATAATATTATATGTATATAAAATATTATATATATGTGTGTGAGTGTGTGTTGTGTAGTGTGTTGTGTTGTGTCAGTGTCGTGTTGTGTGTTGTGTGGTGTGATTGGCGCTCACCACGAAATGATCGCTTAGAATCACCCAATTTTGCTAGGCATTAAAGGCATTTGGGTCATTGTCAATGTGAGATTTTGATTATAATTAAAAATATCCGTTTATTCTACCTTATGATAAAATAATCAAGGCATAATTTTTATTCCTTTTGCTTTTAAATGTGTTTTGAAAATACCCAAGCTCTCATTCTGACAACCTGTTACGAAAATAAACTTGCCTGTTTCTCATTTTGTCACGTCCTGCAGTCTATCATTTAAATTTGTAATAACTTTGCACAGAATTGTCCGATTTTCTATCTGTTTTTTGTATTTGATAGCCACTTTATTGTACATTAATAACATGTCATTAACTAAAAATTGACCTCTGGTGCACTCCGACTTATGTGGTGGAGCGTCACATATATATATATATATATACTAAAAATATTGTTGCATTCTACTTTTCTTTTTGTCTTTTCTCAAAACATTTATTCACATTAACTACAGATATCTGCTTGATAGATATCAACTGTGATTATGATTCCTTTGGTGTGTGTATGTGTGTGTGTGTGTGTGTGTGTGTGTGTGTGTGTGTGTGTGTGTGTGTGTTGGGGCGGGGGGGGGAGAGGGTGAGGAGTGGAGTGTGGTAGTGTGTGTGTGTGTGTGAATGTGGGGGGGGAGGGGGGGAGGGGGGGGGAAAGGGGGGCAGGGGGGGGGGGGGTAGGTGTGTGTGGGTGTGTATACATGTGTGTGTGGGTGTGTATGTGTGTATGTGTGAGCATGTGCATGTGTGTGAGCATGTGCATGTGTGTGTGTGTGTGTGTGTGTGTGTGTGTGTGTGTGTGTGTGTGTGTGTGTGTGTGTGGTGTGTGTGTGTGATGCGTGCGTGCGGCGTGCAGATGCGTGCGTGCGTGCATGTGTGGTGTATGCTGCGATGTGTGTGCGTATGTGATTGTGATTAAAGAATGTTACTTTTTATCACATGCATTCAATATATATTGCAAATTCTATTACAAGTTTGTTTTAAACAGAGGACAATATAAAAACTAAAAAAGATTTTTATTTTAGTCCCAGCAGAGGTATATGAATTAGGGACGTGTTATTCAAGAAGCAACAAGTTCCCTCTCACTCACTACTCAGCCAGGCAGCAAAGCCAAGCAGCAGGTTCGAGGCTCCCAGTGAAAAATACATCCCTCCCCCTCCTCACCAAAACAAACAAGTTAAGCTGAGGGGGAGACGCCTAATATTTACTTTTAATCCCCTGAGACATCAGACATGGCCCAACCCTGTAAAGCTCCAGGAAAAAAAAACATGGGGACGACAGAGTCAGTGACTCAGATCTATAGATGACAGACTTAACCATCCAGACCAGACTAAAAATTTAGCATGGTCAGGGAATTCCAAGAAGAAATACTTTTAACCTTTACTTTATCTTTTCATTCTAAAGAGACTGCTGAATGAGGCTGGGGATATATGAACAATCAATCATTCACCAGTCCTCCATAATTTGTCTTTGGTTCTCTTTCTCAGTGTCTGATTTCACCTGCAAAAACCTTCCCCTACATTTCCTGACGACCCACGTGATAAAATCAGCATCCCTCTGACTGCCCC
The DNA here is from genome assembly GCA_030674155.1 of Stramonita haemastoma. Taxonomy (NCBI): domain Eukaryota; kingdom Metazoa; phylum Mollusca; class Gastropoda; order Neogastropoda; family Muricidae; genus Stramonita; species Stramonita haemastoma. The sequence continues at coordinate 2,385,580 of CM060326.1, read as the reverse complement.
ACCCTTAGTCCATCTATTCTTAGCTAATCCCTGGGCTCCCTACCAGCTGCTTTTCTATTTCTGTGTATCTGGAAAAAATAATAATAACAACCAAAACCCAAAGCACTGTCCGGCTCCCTCAAAAATTTTGTTCTACCAGTATACCCCTAGCTCCTCTCATGTAATCCTCCATCCATATGTTGCCTTGCAATTTTTGTTTTCACGGTTGCTGAGTTGAGTTAGGTTATTGATTATTTTCTTTCTGATGCGTCAACTTTGGCCTTGGCCTTGCCATGTATACATAACAGCAACCATGTAACTGTAAGCCATTGACATCATTTCACGTGGAGTCAAGTACTGATAAAACTCTGAATCGACACAACCACGAATATACTGAACTGACAAAACCTCGTCATGTTTATTTTTCGCACAAGTGACAGTCATTCACTCTCACTATCTTTAATTCCAGTGAGACCATTTTTCGAGTACAAACCCAGCGTCAAATCTCAAGACACTTTCGGACTTTCGGACTGCTTTCGAGTCGGTGATACTGAGAGTGTTTCGGTTACAAGTCCATATTCCAAACAAAAACGTCTCTCATTTACTTCCAAAAGCGTACCCAAACTGACCCCAACGTCAATACAACAGCAACGACAATATACTTACAATGCTGCTTTCAGTTTCAAACAATCAGCTGCAGACGTAAAGGGGAACGGAATGTCCACGGCGATGTAGGAAATGGGAAATCACTCTTGCCAATTTTGTTGCTCGCAAATTACTTGCGTCCCTTGCTGTAAAAAGAAAAAAAAAAACGCTTTTCATACTAAAAGGCTGACTGACAGTCTAATGGTTTGATTGATTGATTGAAATGTATTTCAAAGTCAAGATATATGCTGAGCAAATTGACGGTAGAAGTTTTATATTCCCATGCCTGTAAGAAAGAGTCAACTTGGTGTAACTTGTTGGGTGTTCGCCTGTAGGCCTAGAGGTCCTTACTTGTAATTAGTCTGACATGTAATAAAAATCCAATTAAAGAAAATGAAAAATCTGAACATCACTATCTTATTTTTACCTTGATATGACAAATCAAACATATTACCAGGCGGCAAAAGTGAATGTTACTATTAGCGTGGGTGAATAAGAGCACTTGATAAAAAATCTCTTTGGCTGTAGGCCTAGTTCAAGAATTGTAGAGAAACTGTACAGTATAGAATAAGAGCACAGACTGCAGCTTTTTTTTCTTTTCTTTATTTCTGTTCTACAACAGCGAGAGTAGGACGTGGATGACAATCCTTAATTTCCCTAGGTAACTGGCATGTATTAATGAATTAGTAGGTTACATTTTTTATTATAGTAAATAGTATCAATCTTTTTTTCTTTTCTTTTTTTATATACGCAAACACACAAAGCACTTCAAGAAACAGGAGACAGAAACCCAGAGAAAACTTTGTTTTTTTCAAGGATAGTGGAATAAGCACTTATGTGCATTTTATATCCAGTCCCCATGTGTATGCAGTTTTGTAAATTTTGTCATCAGTTCTCACCAGCACAATGGCCTACTCTTCTGAAAAGCAGAACATGTTTTAACGTGTGTACAAGATGTTCTGCATGCATTTGCACACGGGACCTCGGTTTATTGTCTCATCCGAAGGACTTTTTTTGGGGGGGGGGAGGGGGGGAGTGGAGTCAGCACTTATGTTAACTCCAGACAGAGAGAGAGAGAGAGAGGTATGATTTATTCATGTAACACAATTGTTTGTATGATTTGAACTGCAGGTCCGAGTTGCATGTACACACACACACAAAGACACACACACATATGCATGAATGCATATGTGCAGCACGCACACACACACACACACACACACAGCACAAAGACAATGCATTCCAATCTCAACAGTCATTCCACCTTTTCTGAACAATTCCCCGTGAAAGCCAGTAATTGTAGCCTACAACTGAATACAGTCTACATCATTTTGGGGAAGTTGGGAGGGGGGGGGGGGGGGAAGGTGTTGTTTCTAGGCTAGAGCCTGTGCTGAGATTCTGCACATGCAACTATTTCTACTCACCATTTAGGATGTCTTTACGTAACACCAGAGTGCATGTGTTTTTAATTAAAAATGTTATCATCCATTCCTACCGACACGAAATGGCCTGTCTTCCACAAGCAGAACTGGTTTTTAACATGTGTGCAAGATGTTCTGCATGCGTTCACACATGGAACCTCAGTTTACAGTCTCTTCTCTAAGTGACTTCATTATATTCTTCTTCATCAAACACTCAGACAGCAACTACTGTTTGTAATAAATCTTATTCTTTTATTGTATGATTTTATATCACTACTAGGTTGGGTTCTTATTATAAGTTTACTGCCTTAAAGTGAAAACACATATAGGGATGTGAACAGACTAACAGACAACTCATGGGATATAATATAGTTTTATTCAGAGACTCGTGTACATAGATGTATACATGAACAAGGCCTATCTCAAAGTGCGGGAAAGTCAGTCTCGCTTCCAGGCACTGGTCGGACAGTTCCCACGCCACGCGCTCGCAGGCGAATGGTGCCAGAATGAATGAGGTCAAGGTCATAGGCTGCATGCGTTAGTTTTAGGTTTTAGGCGAGTGAAGGGGATGGACAGTAAGGGAGGGGGTAGATCAAGATGGGGATCCTTGTTGGCTTAGGGGTACTGTCCTTCAGTCTTTATTATGCTAGTATTAATAATACTTCACTGTTGTTTGTCACATAAGCGAAAATGCATCCATCGTACTGCCATTAAGCGTCTGACAAATCAGGCCCAGATTTGTCAGACGCTTAATGGCAGTACGATGGATGCATTTTCGCTTATGTGACAAACAACAGTGAAGTATTATTAATACTAGCATAATCTGTTTTAAGTCTTTCTGGGGAAAAAAGGCAGGAGAATGGACCAAGAAGGCAGAAAATAGACAAGAATGAGGTGACACGAAGAAAAGGAATACAGCAGAAACAAAGATAGTGACAGACAAGAGGAAAATCCCAACACAGAATTTCCAGGTGAAGATGCTATTTATACTGACAGGCCAAGGGCATCCCCATGGGGATATTTCAATATAGTCAAGTCAAGTCAAAAGCACTTTAATCATCCCTGAAGGGCAATTACAATACTGACAGGCTGATATATTCTTGTGAATCAGTCATCATCTAGAATTAACGACGCCCATGTAGACAGCAAGAAGTCCTCAGTTTGATCTTCCTCATTTGAACCAAAACTTTTCCTCCGATCCACATCACCTTCAATGGCGATTTTTTTGTTTGTTGGAGGGGGGGACTTTTTGTTTTGTTCCTTGGCTCACCAATGGTGAGGTTTTGCTTATGCGACCATTTGCCCACCATTAAGGTAGCCACATTCTGACTTCAGGGATGTACAGGGGTCTGACTGCCAGTTTTTGTTTTGTTTTGTTTAATGTCCTTCACTACTTGGTGATATAGACACACCCGCATTCTCTCTCTCTCTCTCTCTCTCTCTCTCTCTCTCTCTCTCTCTCTCTCTCTCTCTCTCTCTTGCCTTGCCTTACTTTGTCTCTCTCTCTCTCTCTCTCTCTCTCTCTCTCTCTCTCTTTCTCTCTCTCAGATAGATAGATATATATATATATATATATATATATATATATATATATATATATATATATATATATATATATATATATATTATATATATATAACACTACAGAAGAGATCTTACTGGGGAAGAATATATAACCTCAGCAACTGATGTTATGAACTGCTGAGAGTCATACAAAACTTCTTGAACAGTGGCATATCTTTTTTTAATATCTAATCCTCTCCTTTTAAAAAGGTCAATAAGAATTGGGCAATCAAACAATAAGTGGTGGATTGAAAGAGGTTGAGAACAGCAACATGACACGTTTTTAGAATATTTGGTATTCCATGCATTCAACCTCAGTTTATACATTAAAATTTCTAGTTTACGTGAACATGAAATACGTTCAAAATGTGATGTCTTCATTTTGGAATGCATTCTATTCATCAATCTTGCACTAATTTCATACGAGGACAATACAAGATTGGAATCAAACGTTTCATAACTACGATCGCTGACTGCGAGTCTTTCAGCAGAGATGATACATTTGGGGTCCCCTGTGCATCATACACTTAGCAGACATAAGTATAAGAACCCACTTCACAGCAACAAGAGTCGAGCCTGGCAAAATTGTGAAGAAAAAAGCCAGTCTTACAGAGAAACCAAAACATTTTCTTTCTTTCTTCTTCTTTGTCAACGCTCAGACAGAAACTATTGTTGCCTGTCATATGCGCAAAACTGTGTCACTCTGCCGAATGGATGAAACGTAGCTCTGGTCCTGCTGCTCCTGAAATCCACGGTTCCAGTCTGGGTAGGCTGGCCCACAGGTGGATAGCTGCTGTGATTGTTGGGTGTTCCCCAGCTTAACTAACACCCCGAGGATCACCCAGAACATGCACTCTGCCTGCTTCACTCCTCCCACCTGAGAATCATTGTGTGACTGTCAGTACACACTGATTGAGATAAGTGCACACAAGAGGAGAAGTTTGTGAGTGTGGCTGCTTTCATGCACCTGGCCATATGGGCAGCCGTACTCTAACTTCAGAGCGAACATTCCAGTTTAGGAAGTGGAGAGTGCCGCCACTGTAGTCTAGTGGTTAGGGCATTGGACTCGTAATCTAAAGGTTGCGGGTTCAATCCCAGCTTTCGGCTATGGCATTGTGCCCTTGGAAAAGGCACTTTACGGCTATTTTCTCACCCCACCCAGGTGTAAAAGGGGTACCAACTTTGTGTTGGAGGTTAACCCTGCGATAGACTGGCGTCCTATCCAGGGGGGGGAGTCTATGACTCTCAGTCGCTTAACGCCACAGAAACCGGGATAAGCACCGGCCTGATGAGCCTTAGGCTCGGGACAGACTTTAACTTAACTAGTGGAGAGTACTGGCTGTTAGGCTAGGAGCTTGTCATGGCTGAAAACAAGTACCTCGTTACAGTTTTGCTCACACAAAGGATTATCATGAGTAGAATGAAGTGGGAGTTTGTTTTTGTTGTTTTTGCCTATCCTTAAAAGTAATTTAAAAAACAGACATACACAAAGCATTGCTTGATGAATGTGAACACTTTCAAGAACAACCAAGAATGATAGAAATGAGGAAATTTGTAAAAATGAAATTTCCAGATGGTGGGGAGAAATATTTTCATTAAAAAAAATTATATTAATCGAAGTCCATCAGCAATTATCTGCATTTATCCAAACATCTATTCTACTGATGAGAGTGAACACCAATCAGCCATTTTCACAGTTTCAAATATGAACATTTATTCCTGTCCACATATTACATTCCATACAACAATACACACATCTTTTCTATATATGGACACACACAATCACTGATCATATATTAACCCTGCTTTAGCAGCTATTGTCAATTGTGCCATTTCTACAACATGGTGAGACAGAGAAAGAGTGAAGACTTTGTGTGGTATATCATAAAAAATATAGTGAACTTTAAAAAAAAAAAAAAAAAATTTACATCCTCAAGGTGAACATTTCACATTTCCACTTCTACTTTCTAACCTCTATTCTGTCATGATGAACAAGCAGCTTTGTTGTCAAGTTGCTGTGATGTAATCACATTGATATCCAATCACTCACTCACTCACTCAGTCCCATGTCCCAAAGGACGTAGGGGGGACATGAGAGAAGACGCAACAGAGATCTTTTTCCATGCTTCACGATCCTGTGTGGCTAGTAGGAGGTGTTGCAGGGGTTGTGCAGTCCAGTCTTTGATGCTGTCAACCCATGAAATCATGGGGGATATCCAATCAGGTGGGGTCAAAACTGCACCTACACATTTGTCCGTCCTCTTTTCTCTCTCTTGCCTTTGCTAGAATTCATTTCAGTGAAATTTCACCATGTTGATTTAAAAAGAAAAACTAATAATAAAAAACCTGCTGCCAAAGAACCCCAGCTAAAGAACTGAGCTGACACGGTGTAAAAGGATTTCTGAACTATTGGCAGAATACACACAGGATTACTGATCTGCTTCATAAAACAAAAAGTACTTCAGAATCTTGCATTCACTGACAACAACTGATAATTACGGGAAACATTGATAACTTCATACCAAAGGCAATAAGCTTACATTGAAAACGTTTGATTATACGGCAATGAATGTGACCCAAATGTGTGTTTCATAAAAGAAAGACAAAGACAAAGAGAGAGATAGAGAGTTTTCACTTTTTTTATATCTCAGTTTATTTTAAGGATAGTGGAATATACATGCATGTCCTTTCTACATTCAGTCCCTATGTGTATGCGGTTTTGTCAGTCTTATCATTTGTTCCCATAGGCACACAATGATCTACTCTTCCAAAAAGCAGAACAGGTTTTAGTGTGTGCACAAGATTAATAGTCTCATCCAAAGAACTTTTCGGGGAGTGGAGTTGGCACTGATGTTAACTCCAGGGAAAATCCCCTTGAACGGGATTCGAACCCAGGTCAGCAGATCATGAATGCGATGCGCAATGTTTTAACCACCAGGCTGTCCTATTCACCACCACCCCTCCCGAGAGATGTGTGTGTGTGTGTGTGTGTGTGTGTGTGTGTGTGTGTGTGTGTGTGTGTGTGTGTGTGTGTGTGTGTGTGTGTGTGTGTGTGCAATCGTACATGTTGGCGTGCGTCTGTGTGCATACATGAATAAATGTGTATGGGTGCACATGTACATACCAGAAAAACAGCACAACAGCAAGAGAGCATTAACTAAAACTGTCCACACAATCAGGTATGAAATGAAGAAATAGGAGGCACCAAAAGCACATGTATACACACTGCTCTTACAATCCAACAACCAACTGTGCAATAAGTACATAACAAATACACACTGCTCTTACAGTCCAACAACCAATTGTGCAATAAGTACATAACAAATACACACTGCTCTTACAGTCCAACAGTGCAATAAGTACATAACAAATACACACTGCTCTTACAGTCCAACAGTGCAATAAGTATATAACAAATACACACTGCTCTTACAGTCCAACAGTGCAATAAGTACATAACAAATACACACTGCTCTTACAGTCCAACAGTGCAATAAGTACATAACAAATACTCACTGCTCTTACAGTCCAACAGTGCAATAAGTACATCAAAATAACAAGGTACATACACACACACAGCTCTTATAGTTCAACAACAATCTGTGCAATAACTACATAACAAAAAATATAACAAGCACAAACTTTAACAAGAAAACAAGCAAACACAACCAAAAAAAAAAACCCAACACAAAATGAAATATACAAGCAAAAAAAGATATACCTGTGAGCGATCTTCTTAACAATAAATTTTAAAAAATGCAAACATAAACAAAAAATAAGCAAACACACCCCCCCCCCCAAAAAAAAAATAATAAAAAAGAATAAATAAGCAACAACAACAAAAATAAAATTTAAAAAAGGAAGAGATACCTGTGAGCGATCTTCTTCTGTTAATATTTTAGTCATTGTGGCACTAGGTAAAACTTGCCTGCAAAATGATCATTCACTTTTGACAGAAACCAAAAAATTGACTCTCACTCTCTCTCTCTCTGTTTCTTTCTTTTCCTTCTTGTTGTTGTTGTTGTTGTTGTTGTTGTTTTGGGGGGGGTCCTTCTCTCTCTTTCAAACTCTCTCCTGTTCTTTCATTCATTTATTTAATCATTCCTTCTGTCTTATTTATTTGTTCACTCTATCCCACTTTTATTCATTCACTCGTTATCATCATTCATTCACTTACCCTTCTCTACTTATTTGTTCGTTCATGCCCTCTCCTTCATTCATTCTCTCTCCCTCTTGCTCATTCATCTGCTGCTCATTACCCCCCTCCTTCTCTCTCTCTCTCTCTGGATGAAAAAAAGTATGTGAAAGCTTATCTGTCACCCTTGAAAAATAAAGATTGTTCAATCTCTCTCTCTCTCTCTCTCTCTCTCTCTCTCTCTCTCTCTCTCTCTCTCTCTCTCTCTCTCTCTCAAAGATTGTTCAATCTCTCTCTCTCTCTCTCTCTCTCTCTCTCTCTCTCTCTCTCTCTGTGAACACACACAGAACATCTTGTGCACAGGTTAAATCCTGTTCTGTTTTTCGTAAGAGTATGCCATCGTGTGCCGGTGGGAACAGATGACATTTACAAAACTGCATACACACGGGGACTGGACGTAAAAAAGCACAAGATTGCTAATTCTATTATCCTCGATATAAAAGAATAAATCAAATTAAATCAAATCAAATCAAATCTCTCTCTCTCTCATATCATTCAGTACAGTAAAATACAATATTATGATACATATATATATGCAAACAATTTTGGCATATCCTGGTACAAAGTTGGGTAGCATACACCTGCTCTCGCAACTGTGCATATACTTCGTTCTGTTAAGCGGCTACAAGTATTTCTACATGAGTATTGATAAATTGTTAGAAGAAAATTCAATCCATAACAGACATAACCATGTCCTATCCAACATTTTTTTTCAACTTAAAATCCACTATGCACATTTTTTCTTTTTCTTTCCTTTCTCTACTGCCTTCAACATTGTGAAGATTCTGAAGACTTCAGGGTGTATGCTCATACTGTTCATGTTTCCGTAACTCACCGAATGCTGACATGAGTGAAGGGATCTTTAACTTGCATATTTGATCTTCTGTAAGTGGTATACACAGAGGGGAATTAAGGCACTGGCAGATCTGCACTTGAAGTTGACCTGGGAGATTGTAAATTACACTTGCATATTTTTTACACCAAACTACAAGAATGATAACAAAACAAAACAAAAAATTCATACAAACTCAAAGGGGTAAACATTTGACATTACACTTTCAAATATTTCACACCAGACTTCTGGCATTCAACAAAAACAAACCAAAAAAAATCCAACTAAAAGAATTGAAACAAATCGCTGAAATATGCAGCAAAGCCTAAAAATATGTTGCATGAAAATTCACTGCTTCTGGTAGGAAGTAAAGCACTGAATATCAGTGACTACTCAAAGCATTACAGTGTGTAGGTGACCTAGCAAAATGCACATACATCTCTGTCGACATATAACACCTTCTATACTGCAGTCTGCTCAATCACTCTCACAAGCTTTCTACATTACCCTATACTTGTGACCAAAATAGCAAAACAAAAGCAGACAACACCATATATTTAAAAACCAACAACAAAAACCAAAAACCCACCATACATTTTAACGATACTCAGAGCAGCAACACAGTGGTCTGTGGTCACTGATTTCTCTTCAGCTCAGCACAGACTCGAACCTGCTCTTTGCAGATCACTGCAGGTCACAATCTAACCACCCAGCCACGTGTCCCTGAATGCCACGTTCTACAGACACTGAGACATCCTTTCCTGGAACATCCTTTATCACCAGAAGAGGATTGAAGAGAGTCACTGAATCCCTCAGAACAGGCTGCCACTGCACCCTCCTTTCTGAAACAATATTTGTTGGATTCAAACATTCATTCAAAGCACACTAAAGAAAAGAAAATCAACAACCTGAGATAGTGATGGCATAACTCTACTGGATTCTAAAGCCCACAACAAATGTCCTCTCATTTAAACTTGAGTTCAAGGAGACTTCTCCCTTGACGTTCTTGCAGAGTTGGTGAGTGCATGCTGGATATGTTTTGTGTCATCCACACCACTAACCACAGGTCTATCATCTCATCCAAAAGACTAGCACCCAGACCACCACTCATGTTCTAATGGATGGGGGAAAAGTTTGGGGTCCAAACAGGATTCGAACTACTGCACACTTCAAAACTGGACTTTTTGCTTTCTAGGAGTGTTCCACCCATGGAAAAATGATTTGTTGGTGACTATCTCTGGATCCCTCACATCCTGTGATTACTGAGGGAGAGGTTCTTCATTCATTTGCACTTACTAAGGACAACTTTCAGAACCATGCAATACTCACGTGCACACATACAGCATAATTCCCCATGAGTGTATCATAGATGGATGCAGGCTACACACTGCAATAATCCCATAACAAGGCACTGGAAACACTGAATGAAGGTCACCTGATGTCATTACAAATGACAACAAAACCATCAAGTCTCCATGTGTACTGCCATACTTACATGGAACGGGGTTTTTTGATAAATAAAGGGGGAAAAGTGCTAAAACTGTACACATGCAATTTCAGATGTGTAAGCATCATGTGTTACACCCATGATCCATTTTGTTGAGAAGAACGTGAAAGAAGCTGTAATGATGACATACCACTTCACAATGTGTCACGACACCAGAAATTGAATGGATCAGTACTTGATTTCTTCACTGTTTTACACACACGATCTTCTTGGAGTTGAACAAAGTCTGATATGCTCTTTGACCAATTCCTTGTACCATTGTCATGCAGACAAGAATTCTCCTGCGCACGCAAAAACATTGATGCACTTCGTCATCCAAGGTTATTCAAAGTTGGTATTCCATGTTTTCTTCTCATTTTTCACCACATCTTTATTTTCCCCTCAATTTTTGTCCAGTCCAAGAGAAAGGTTTAAAACATCAATGCCTTCAATGAAAAACAAATGTGATGAATTTCTGGAAGATTTTTTTTCCCCTTGATTCGTGATCGACCATCTTTTGTTTGCTCCTTTATGCAGTTTAAAATCAAAACTGCATCTTGAAACATCAAAGTCTTCAAAAAAATACTTGAAGTATCGAAATTCTTCACAACAGTTTTCTGACATCCTGATGTCTCTAAAACAGAAAAATATCAAACGTACAGAGCACTGAATCTTCAGCTGAGTCAAGTAATGAGCACCAGAACTTTGAGAAGAAACTTCACCACTATAAATAACAACAGTCTGTTTTCCAAAGAACACAATCAGCTGAGCTAAGTCGGAACATGATTCTCAACTTTTACCCTCCGCCCTCCCTCCAAAAAAATCAAATAAATAAAGACAGTTGAATTATAAATAGTAGGTTCCCACTCTCCACACAACTCAGAGCAAATTACAGGAGTCAGACTTGCCCTGCTGATAAAGTCCATGTCACACACTTGCTTTGCACTGTTAATGTTCAATCAAAATAAAGTCACATACACAATTTGTGCCGTGGGATCCAAACTATGCTTAGTTCATACATCATTTGATGGAAAACAGTTATTGTCCAGGTTCCATTTCCCACATGAATGCCCTGAAGATGGGTCTCAGTGTTGCTTACTGTCCAGCCCACCACACAGATCATTCTCTGGCTAGTGTCCACACTGAGCTGTTTCACACCACAGCCGTGCTGTTTGTCTTCTCTGCTCTTTCTCTGTGGAATTTTTCCACCTCCTGCAGTCCATCAAGTCATTGAAACAGATTCTCATTCTTCAGTTCATGCAGTGCACTGACTGAGATTTTGTTTTGTCTCTGTTTTTGTCATTGGTTGGTGTTTTTTGTTTAAAATAAATGTATGAATAATAAAGAAAATAATAAAAATAGTGACCACAGTAAATGTACAGAAATTCATTAAGTAATCAAGGAAAAAAGGAAAATCTAAGAATGAACTGAAGCAATTCTTTTTATAGAAGAAAACAAAAGAACAGAAACACAGATTTTTAAAACACAAACTAGAGAAAATTTAGTAAATGAACAAAAAACCGAAACCCTCAGCAAGAGAAAGGAAAAGCTGAGAAAATGAAGCAAAACAAAACTGAGGCAGACAATGACACAAACAAAAAATTAAAGTACTTTCAAATATCGAAAAAATCAAATAATAAAAAAACATTAAACAAAACAAAAAGACAAATAAACTGATTTCAAAACACAACAAAATGAATTTCATACACTAAAAGAAAAACAGCAGAAAAAAAATTTAAAAGAGCAAACTGATTTCTTTTTTAAAAACAAAGTGATGTGACTTAAAAAAAAAAAAGCAAAACAAAACTAGATAAAAAAAAAAAAACAAGATCAAATAAACCAAAAAATAAAATAAAACCAAACTGATAAAAAACAAACAACTTCAACACAAAAACCAAACCAAACTCCTTCACTTGGAATGCACTCTCGTCTCTCTTTCCACACTGGGCTGGGCTCTTGGCGAACTCTCCAATTTTCAAATCCAGGTCTCACTTGTAGTTATCCTCTCTGTCGTTTCATGTTTCACCACAGATGTCATCAGCATTGCAATCCCCATCCACTGCTCCGAAGAAGACCCTGCCATTGGAGCCACACATACACAGCTGGTAGATGTCGCCTTGACTCTGATCGTTGTCTACGTTTTTCAGGTAGATCTGGTTTGTCTCGATCAGAATCTGAAACAGAAAGAAATAATAAAGTTTGTATATGTGTGTGTGGAGTGTGTGTGCATGTGTGTGAGAGCGTGTTCTCTCTCTGTTTTCATTAATTGTGTGTGTGTGTGTGTGTGTGTGTGTGTGTGTGTGTGTGTGTGTGTGTGTGTGTGTGGTGTGTGTGTGTGTGTAGTGCATATATAATGTGTGTTTGTGCACATACTAGTATATATTGCATTGTATTCACATAGCTTATCTCTTACATCCAAGTTTTTGCACAAGAGTGCCATGTGTGCAAATGCACGCTATACCATTTGTGCACATCTTATGTAAGTGTGTTTTCACAGACATTCTTTTTTACATGTATCAAATACCATCATTGAAAGAATCATTTCTAGTTTATTTACTTTTTCTTTGCTTCATGTTTTTTTCTTAATTGAATCTTTAATCATCTTTTTAAAACCGCCACAATATTCATCCACCGACCTTTTCCTGTGAATCTCTGACCCCAAAAGTTCTGGCATTAACTCGCCACAATCACAGCGGGTGTGGGAAACAGAGAGTGAGGCCACCATGAGACAAGGGCCCCGAATCATCAGAGGAAAAAGGTGGAGCTGCTCTTGTGGCAACATGCTCTCATTGGGGAGAGCAGCCGAATAATATGATGAGAAATCTGCCATGATGATCAGTGGTTGGTGGTCTAAGTAGTAACTCGCCTGCCTAGAAAGCGAAAAGTTCGGGTCGGGGTGTGTGGTGGTTTGAGTCCTGTATGGGCCCAAAACTTTTTCCCATCCATTAGACCATGAGTGGTAGTCTGGCGTAGTCTTTTGGATGAGACAATAACTGAGGTCCTGTGTGTTACACATCATTATTTAGGCATGTAAAAGAACCACGGCAACAACAGAGTTGTCCTGGAAAAATTCTGTAGAAAAAAACACTCTGATAGGGAAACAAATACAGTTGCAGACAGGAAAAAGAAAAATAATAATGGTGGCGCTGCACTTGTGGCAACGCGCTCTCCCTGGGAGAGCAGCCCAATTTCACGCAGAGAAATTGCTGTGACATTAAGTGGCATAAAAAATTATTTTTGAATAAATGAAACTGGTATACAATTTAATTCAAGACAATACAATGCAATATATACAATTAAATACAATATAATGCAAGACAAGACAATACATATAAGACAATTCAATACAAGATGACACAATACACTGCCACATTACACAGTACGACACAGCACACCACAATCGACAATGGCCAGAGGACTCACGGATCCCTTAGAGTTGTGGACCCTGACAATACAATTCAATACAAGACAATACATTTCAATACAAAACAATACAATTCAATACAAGACAATACAATTCAATACAAAACAATACAATTCAATACAATACCTACAAAACAATGCAATATACAACACTTCAACATAACACAGTACACACACAGCACAGCACAATGGCCAGGGGATTCACAGATCCTTTAGAAGTGTGGACCCTGACAATACAATTCAATAGAAGACAATACAGTTCAATACAAAACAATACAAAACATTACACTACACTACAATATAATGCAGTACAACACAGCACAATCCACAATGGCAGAGGACTCATGGATCCCTTAGAGTGTGGACTCTGACAATACAATTCAATACAAGACAATACAATACAGTATGACACAGCACACTACAATGGACAGGACTCACAGATCCCTTAGAGGTGTGGACCCTGACAATACAATCAATACAACATAACACAACACAGACACCACAAACATCAAACAGAGAGGATCACAGATCCTTAGAGGTGTGGACCTGACAATACAATTCAATAAACATAACACAACACAGCACACCACAATTGACAATGAACAGAGGACTCACAGCTCCCTTGGAGGTATGGACCCTGATAACACAAAACAATACACCACACTACAACATAACATAACACGACACACCACAATCATCAATCAGGACAGACTCACGGCTCCCTTGGAGGTGTGGACCCTGACAATACAATTCAATACAAAACAATACAATTCAATACAAACAATACAATCAATACAAAACATACAATACACCACACTACAACATAACACAGCACAGCACACCACAATGAACAATGGCCAGAACTCACAGCTCCCTTAGAGGTGTGGACCCTGACGCTGTCGTCACTGATCAGCTGCACATCCCCCACTGACGACACCAGGCTGACCCCCCCTGCCCCCGCTATCTCCACCTGGCTGTTCTCTGACTGCAATCTGCACACACACGCACACACGCATGAACGCATGCACGCACACACACACACACATGCACAAGCACACATGCATGCACACACACACACACACACACACACACACACACACACACACACACACACACACACACACACACACACCACAGTACAGAAGCAGGTAGCATGCATGGCAAAGAAGAAGAGGTATTTTGTTTTATTTAGTCTGTCCAAAACTGCACACACACTGGTAGCGTTTTTTTGGTAGGTTTTCTTTTGAATTTCTTCTTCTTTGTTGGCGTAGAACACTCAGACAGCACTTTAAACTCTTTTTCCAAAAAGAAGGCAGAAGAATGAACCAAGAGGACAGAAAATGGACAAGGAGGTGACAGGAAGAAAAGGAACATGGCAGAAACAAAGAGAGGGATAGAAAAGAGGGAATTCCTAGCACAGAATTTCCAGAAGGTTGGGAAGCTATTTTTTTCTCTTTTGATTCGGGGATGACTCGTGTGCTTTTATACATCCAGTCCCATGTGTATACAGTTCTGTAAATTTGTCATCTGTTCCTATGCGCACACAATGGCCTACTCTTCTGAAGAAGAGGGGACGGATAGCCTAGTGGTCAGAACATTGCGCTGGCAATTTGACGACCCGGGTTCGATTCCGGTCGAGGAGATTTTTCTCCTGGAGTCAACATCAGTGCTGACTCCACTCTCCCCAAAAGTCCTTCGGATGAGACTTTAAACCGGGGCCCAGTGTGCATAACGCACACAGAACATCTTGCGCACACGTTAAATCCTGTTCCGCTTTTCATAAGAGTAGGCCATCATGTGCCGGAGGGAACAGATGACATTTACAAAACTGCATACACTCGGGGACTGGATGCAAAAAAAGTACAAGAGTGCTTATTCCATTATCCTCGATATAAAAGAATAAATAAAATAAAAAAATATAATTAAATCAAATCAA
>CM060326.1:2362600-2365100 GCA_030674155.1 Stramonita haemastoma | reverse complement strand
GACAGAACACAGACACACAACAAAACAGAGCACAGACAGACACAGACAGAGAGACACAACACAGGCAGAAAAAACCAACACAGAAAAAAGAGAAGACAGACAGAGACACTTACACCAGAGACAAACAGAGACACAGACAGAAACAACACAAGCACAGAAGACACAGAGATACACAAAAGACAAAGACACAGACAGCAGAGACAGAAGGCGGTATAAAGCCCAACAGCCCTACCCTCAATCACCCCACTTACTTCTCTCAGCTCTGACCTCCTGCACGTACAGCGGTCTGACAAACTCCGCCTCTCCCTCCAGCCTCAGGCCTCTGGGCACCACCCTCAGCTTCCCCATCCCGTCCTGCCAACATACCACACCATCAACATCTCACATCAACATCGTCACAACACATCATACAACATACACCCAGCAAACATACACATCAACATTATCAACACATCACATCAACACCATCAATTCAAACACCATCAACATTATCAACAGCAGCATCAACACCAGCAACATCAACACAATGACCATCAACATCGTTAACAGCAACAGCATCAACAGTGGCATCAGTATTATCAACGTGACAACAGTAACATACACACCATCAATAACGTCATCAACATCATCAACAGCAATATTAATATCATCAATAACACCATCAAAATCATCAATAACACCATCAACATCGTCAACAGCAACATCATCAATAACACCATCAACAGCAACATCACCACCATCAATGTCATCAACACCATCAGGCATCAATAACACCATCAACATCATCAATAACACCATCAACATCGTCAACAACAACAATGACATCAACATTATAAACAACAACATTAAATAAATTCTCTCTCTCAATAGCACATCAACATTATCAACAGCAACATCCAATAGTCCTACACATCAGCACTATCAACATTGTGGTTGTATCAGTGATGACCCCCACTTTTTGGTTAATCAATTAGTCTAGTTGATCTATGAATCAATAAATAATCCATGTATTCATCAATATGGGTGGTGGTGGTGGTGAATTGTGGTGGCAATGATAGTGATGGTGGTGGTGTGGTGGTGGTGAGTGTCAACTGCATGTACGTGGGTTTGTTTTTTTTAGTGTATCTGTCATGTGTGTGTGTGTGTGTGTGTGTGTGTGTGTGTGTGTGTGTGTGTGTCCACGCGCGCAGGCAACTCGAGGAGAGGGGGCATGCATTATGATGCACGTTTGTAGGACCTACTGTGTAAACAATCAAAACACTCATACCCGTGGAAAAAGCAAAAAGAAAAGATATCTCATTCCTTCAGCTATGCCCACTGTATGGTATAGGAAGAAATGAAGGCATACAACGAAAAAAACAGTTTCCAAAAGATGTGGTATGGATTGAATCTTATTCTGGTACAAAGTCTTCTGAAGAGATCAAGTAGGATAGCCTAGTGTTTGAAACATTGAAAAAATTTTGTTTTTATTCCTTTGATGGAACGTTATGGTTAAAATTTCTAATCTTTCCCATAAATACTGCTAATTTTCCGCTGATTTGTACGCAATAACGGTTTAATCAATAGAAGAACGATTTTATAAAAATAAAAAATAAAATATAGAGACCTGTAGTTGTGACCCCATTTCAAAACTGTCGTCTGCTTTTTCACAGAAAAAAAACAACTTTCCAGACACACTAATGCAACAATAGATTTGATTGGTTCGTTGGTTTGTGTCGTAACAATAACGCTATGACGTAATATAACTAGCAGATCTTTATGCTGTTTTGTTTTGGGAGGGCAGGCAAGGGGCTGGGTGAGAGCTATATGGTGTACGTTAAGAGCAATGATTGCATTCACGAATATTCCCCAAGTCAGACAACGCTCTACATACAGACTGCCTTACAGATAAAATAATAAGCATGCATTGTATCCATACCCGCATTCTATTTTAGCTACAACGCTCACATAGTTTACAGACGTGCGGAAAATGTGTTACTGTCTGACAGTGCTACGATTTTGGCACTACTGGCAGTTTATCAACACAAATATTTCTGTGTACACAGCTGGGCGATGTCGGTATGGAGAGAGGGGGGAAGAGGGGGCTGCAGCAATACACCCGCGCCCTTCTTTCCGCTATCTAGACCTGTGCTTCTGGAAATATTGCACCTGTGCTACCTGTGCTAGCCTAATGTTTGTCTGTCTGTCTGTCTGTCTGTGCTGTGTCTGTCTCTCTCTCTCTCTCTCTCTCTCTCCTCTCTCTCCTCTCTCTCTCTCTCAGTTACAAAACTGTATAAACACGTGGACTGAATGTAAAAAAAAAAAAAAAGCACATGAGAGCTTATTCCATTATCCTCGATATAAAAATAATAAAACCAAAAAAAGAAGAATCTCTCTCTCTCTCTCTCTCTCTCTCTCTCTCCTCTCTCTCTCTCTCTCTCTCTCTCTCTCTCTCTGATCACAACGCAGGAATTTTGGGTGAACCACCACCACCCTCGCCATCAACCCCCCAAAAAAACCC
>CM060326.1:2345100-2357600 GCA_030674155.1 Stramonita haemastoma | reverse complement strand
TCCAAGGACTCTCAAGGGAGTGGAGTGGACACTGATGTGAACTCCAGAGGGAAATCCCTCTAAACGGGGCTTCGGTAGTGGCTTGAACCCAGGCCGTGAGACCACGAGCGCAAGGCTCTAACCACGAGGCTATCCCGCTGTTCTCTAGAGAAATAAAGATTAGACACAAGTCAATCTAAGAGGGTACTTTTTTCTTGTCTTTTAAAAAGAAACTCGAAACTATATATAATGAAGTTGAAAAGTTTAGCAGCAAAATACAAATAAAAAATCCAGTTGAACGGTTTCTCGGCAAAACTCAAAATAAATCTAGTTTAATTAAAGTTTGTTTGAGAGGCAGGGGGGGGGGGGATCAACCAAGTTGAAAAGTTTATTTAAAAAAATAAAATGATTTATGTTAAAAGATTATACATGCAGGCATCCGTCAGTCTCGAAAGGTTATATGGAGTTACGCTCTAGGCTCTAGAGCGCAAAGCCTGGGTAAGTATGGAGGGTAAGCTGTTACCCATGCAGCAGACACCCCCCCCCCCTCCCCTCTCCACGTCGCTGGAATAGTCCATTGGAAAGGCAATGGCTGATACGAATTGTTCCAGTGCCCTGGCAGGAGCCGCCAGAACGTTACCATAATCATATGAATATTATACAGTCCTGAAAGCCCTGGGGACTTCAACTCCCCGATTATTCCTCAGAGATGGTGTCTAAACACGACACCTGTGTGCATGCTGGGTTGTTTTTTTTTTGTTTTTTTTTTTGGGGGGGGGTGTTTTTGTTTGGTCTTTTTGGTCATCGGCATTATAAAAGACAAATAAAAAGTAAGTCAAGTTGTAAACTCTTCAGAGGTGTCCCAACGGTCGACCAGAATTTTTTTTTTTTTTTAATGTTTCTACTCTTTAATATCGAAGATAATGGAATAAACACTCGTGTGCTTTTTTTCTAGTCCCCATGTGCATGCGGTTTTGTAAATATTGTCATCCATTCGCTGTGGCACACAATGGCCTGATCTTCCGAAAAGCGGAATAGGGTTTAACATGTGCGCAGAATATTCTGAGTGCATTCGCACACAGGACCTCGGTTTAGAGTCTCATTGGGAGAACTGAAAACGGGATGAGTGATAGATGGCGAAGTTGAAAGGTTCATCGAAGACATTAAAACCGAATAAAGAAGGGAAAAAAAGATTTGATACAGAAATTGAAAATAGAGCTGAGACACATATACGAGTTTTATTTTAGGGCTAGGCTTTGCTTGCTTGCTTGCTTGGTTGCTTGGCAGGTTGGTTGGTTGGTTAGGGTGGGGGTGCAATCCTCGGCTAAAGCGCCGAGATTCACCAACGGTGACCGTTTTTGCCCACCACCGAGGTAGCTGCATTCCGACCTCAGGGAGCTTGTTTGTTTTTTTTTTTTTTTTTTTTTTTTTTTTTTTTGCTGCCTCGTCTTCTGTGACGTTCCCGTACTGCTGTTCCCACGCCGCTCATTTCAATCTCCCCGCCACAGCCATACCCAGATTCGTTGTGTCTCACTCCCGGGGTCGGGAGTCCACAGGGAGCTCATCAATATTAGGCCGCCGCGGGGCCACCAGCCAGAGGGGCCCTGCACTTCTGCTGGGTCACTTTGGTGGTGTTCAGTGGTGCCTGTTCTGAGCTAACATACGCAGGACACCACCTACTAAGCCCCCTACTAACGACAGTATTAGCTCAGTCGCGGAGCCAGACTGAGTGAGTCACCCACCCAAGGTGGCGACCACCACAACGTCCCTCCAACGACCGCCTCCCCACGAACCCCCAACCCCAAAGGCTTTGACACAAATTCACCACAGGCACAGAAGCGTATGGGGAAACCGAATCTGAGGTCACCATGTGACCAGAGCAACGGAGGCCACCGAATCAGAGGCAATTTTTATTATTGCATGATGATCAATGATGATGAGGATGATGTAATGATGCTGCTGTGGAGGTGCATCCGCTTTGAGACTACTTGACAGGGTTGTTCTCTACGCTTACTGTCATAATATATCCCGGCGTCAACCAGGCCCGAGAGATACAGACACCTGCAGTGTTGGTCAGGTAATTTGAGCAACACTCTCAAATTCGCATCCGTAAAGTGGATGAAGCTCGACTGTGTGGTCCCAGTCTCCCCACTGAGCCCACAGCACACTCACTCTGGGTAGGAGCCGGCCGGAGCCCGAAAAAATCCCTATGACTTATGGGATTCGAACCCGCGACCTTCCAGTCCGGAATCCATGGCGCTAACCACTGCGCCATGGCGGCTGGTGAGCTTGTTTGTTTTGGTAGTTAGCTCATAGTTTGCAAAATATGCTGGGTTTGTTTTCTATGCTGTTCTTGTTGTTGTGTCAGTTGTTGGTGTTGTTGTAGTTGCTGCAGCTATTGTTATTGTTGGTGGTGGTGCTGGTGTTGTTGTTGCTGCTGCTGTTCATCATGATACTGTTGGTTATTTTTTGTTTTTATTGTTTGTGCTGTTGTTGCTCTCCTTCTTCTTCCCCCTCCTCCTCCGCTTCTTCCTCTTCCTCTTCCTCCTCCTCCTCCTCATCATCATCATCATCTTCTTCTTCTTTTTCTTTTTTCTTCTTCTTCTTCTTCTCATCATCATCATCCTGCACCACTCTGTAGATCTATAACTTGGTGGATAGGATGGGGGTGAAGTCCGCGTTCAGACAGAATCGAACCCGCCCCCTCTTCATTTCCTATGCGGTACGATCAAACTTATCACTCATTGTCTCGCTTCTTCTTCTTCGCAACACAGTCCTATTCTCCTGCCTCATCTTCTGGGACTTTCATTCCCATTATGCATTTCCAACGCCAATCATTCCGATAGATCTCTCCATCTAAGCAATACCTTTAGAAGCATAACTATCATCAGGGTCTGAAGTTCATAGGGAGCTTACCCTCTGTGCCTGTTCTGAGCTAACATACGCAGAACACTACCTACTAGGCCCCCTTCTCACGACAGTGATAGCTCAGTCGCGGAACCAGACTGGGTCAGACAGCCACCCGGGGTGGTGAACACCACAAAGGTCCTCCAACGGCCTTCTCCTGTAAACCCCCAAACCTGATGGCTTTGACACAAACTCACCACAGATACTGGAGTGTAGGGGGTGGAGGGCGAAACTGAGATCACCATGAGATCAAAGCAAACCACCAAATCAGAGACTTTTTTTTAATTCCATGATGATCAATGAGGATGAGGATGATGTAATGATGCTGCTGTGGAAGTGCATCTGCTTTGAGACTACTTGACAGGGTTGTACTCTACGCTTAGCCTACTATCATATTAATACATCTTGGCGTCAACCGGCCCGAGATATACAGACACTTGCTGTGTTGGTCAGGTAATTTGAGCAACACTCTCAAACACGCATTCGTGAAGTTGATAAAGCTCGACTGTGTGGTCCCAGTCTCCCCACTGCACCTACAGCACACTCAGACTAGCCTAAGTAGAAGCCGGTTGAAGCCAGAAAAATCCTTTGACTCTAATGGGCTTTGAACCCACAACCTTCCAGTCCGTAATCCACTGCACCACGGCGAAATATATATATATATTTTTTCCTTTTGCTCTCTCTGTCTGTCTGTCTGTCTGTCTGTCTCTGTCTGTCTGTCTGTCTGTCTGATCTGTCTGTCTGTCTGTCTCTCTCTCTCTCTCTCTCTCTCTCTCTCTCTCTCTCTCTCTCTCTCTCTCTCTCTCTCTCTCTCTCTCTCTCTCTCTCTCTCTCTCTTGAGAATTAGAAGAGCACTTTTTGCTGAACTTGTGCTGACCCTTCTTACATCCGCTCCAAGCCTTTAAACCCATAACCCAACCAGGCTGGCTACACTGAACTCCCTTCATACTCACACACACACACACACACACACACACACACACACACACACACACACACACACACACACACACACACACGCACACACATTCACGCACACGCACACACGCACGCACGCATGCGCATTGCTCGAGGTCGAAGTTGCTTCTTCGTCAATTGCAGCAAATTGTTTACATCTGCCAATAGTTGGCTTTTTCTGTTCTTTTCTTTCTTTCTTTTCTTTCTTTCTTTTTTTCTTTCATTCATTCATTCATTCATTCATTCATTCATTCATTCTTTCTTTCTTTCTTTTCTTCACTTCCTTTCCTTCCTTCTGGTCTTTTCTCACTCTTTCTTTCCTTCTTTCTTTCTGTGTCAGTTATTTTTTTTCTTCTTTCTCTCCTGCTTTTTTTTTTTTTACATTCTTTCCTACTAGTCATACTTTGTTTCCCTTTTTATTTGTCATTCTAGTCTTTCTTTCTATAATTCCTTCCTTTCTTTTCTTACTTATTTTTTCTTTCTTCCTTTTTTCTTTCTTATTTTCTTTCCTTCTTCCTTTCTTTCTGTTATTCTTCCTTCTTTTCTTTATTTATTTCCTATCTTTCTTCCTTTTTTTCGTCCTGGTTTTTTTTCATTCTTCATTCCTTATTTCTCTCATTTCTTTCTTTCCTCTCTTCTTCTCCTTTTTCCCCTTTCTTCCTTCCTTTCTTGTATTCTTCCTTCTGTTCTTTCTTCTCTCCTTCTCTCTGTTCTGTCTATCTGTCTGTAAGCTGACAAGGATTGGGATGTTCCTCTACCTGCCTTGTTGTCATGTACAAGTCTGCCTCCAATTATCGGCATTTTCTTCTTCCTCTTCTCTCAGTTTTCTGGTTTCCAGCGCTAAGAGGGACGGGGGCAAGAGGGGAGAAGGGAGAGATAGGTAAGTAAGTGAGAATGCGTGAGTGAGTGAGTGAGTGAGTGAGTGAGTGAGTGAGTGTGTGTGTGCGTGCGTGTGTGTGCGTGTGTGTGTGTGTGTGTGTGTGTGTGTGTGTGTGTGTGTGTGTATGTGTGTCTGTGTCTGTGTCTGTGTCTGTGTCTGTATATTATGTGTGTCTGTGTGCATGTGTCTGTGTTGTTTGTGTTGTTGTTGTTACACACAATTTTCTCTCTCTCTCTCTCTCTCTCTCTCTCTCCTCTCTCTCTCTCTCTCTCCTCTCTCTCTCTCTCTCTCTCTCTCTACTTCAAATGGAAAGACACTGATGACGTCTTCAAGAGTATCTCTTGCCCCTAACTGAAAAAAGACGTCATCAGCTCCCCTCAACCCCCACCTGACCCGACCTGACCTTATTCCTACACCTTGAGAGATTTTATAACGGACATTATCCAATTTGGAATCGTTTGTCGTGACATCCCCTACCCCACCCCCACCCCAACCCCATCCTTGGTTTGATTTTTTTTAAGACGCCATAGCCGAGTTGTTCAGACCAAATCCCATGGGTCATGAAGTCGTGGGTTCGAATCTATGCAGCGTCTGGTGAATGAAGGGTGGGGATTTTTCCAATTGCTCAGGTCAACTTCAAGTGCAGTTCTGCGCGTTCCCTTGATGATAATACACATGCAGAAGATCAAATATGCACGTTAAAGATCTCGTCACTGCCCTCAACATGCTGGCCCCTGGAAAACCTGACATCTCCGATGCCTCGCTCCCCTACGACTACATAGGTTATGGGACACCTTTATCTTTACTTATACCTACAGAAATTTTCGATTGGAAATTATCCGATTTGGAATCCTTTGGAATCCTTTGTCGGATACTTTGGAATCTTTTGTCGTGAGATATCCACTTGAAAGAAACGCCTTAACAAATGTTTTAATAGCTGAATAAAAAATAAAAAATAAAATAAAAACCCACCCAACTACCAGCAAAACACACACAAAAAAACCCAAAAAACTATTTGTCATGTGATACGCAAAGAGAGAGAGAGAGAGAGAGAGAGAGAGAGAGAGAGAGAGAGAGAGAGAGAGAGAGAGAGAGAGAGAGAGAGAGAGAGAGAGAGAGAAGAGAGAGAGAGAGATCAAATCAAATCAAAATTTTATTTCCAGATGATACATTGAGTAAGCAATATATTTGCTTTTTTCATCAAGCCATCTATCTAAAAAATAAAAAATTATAAAGAAGAAACAAAACAAAACCCGGCACACACACAAAGAAATAAAAAAACAAAAACAAAAATCCACTTTAAACAAAAAACAGACCAACAGAAATGAAGCAGCAAGCAAACAAGCAAGTTAACCGAGAAAACCCCACCCCAGAACTATAAAGTTACAACATTGTTACTTATAAGGAAAAAATAATCTCGAAAGGAACTAAAGAAAGTACAATGATAATAATAACAACAACAATAGTGGTAATAGTAATGATGATGATAATGTACTGTAAGACTCACTCTTTCACGAAGGCTACACACACACACACACACACACACACACACACACACACACACACACACACACACACACACACACACACACACACACACACACACACACGCACGCACGCACGCACGCGCCACATACCTAACTCACTCACTCAGGCACATGAACATACATATCCAACACACACACACACACACACACACACACACACACACACACACACACACACACACACACACACACACACACACACACACACGAGAGAGACAAGGTAAGGCAAGGCAAGGCAAGGCAAGGCAAAGTATTTTATTCGAGGATAATAGATAAGCACTCGCGTGCTTTTTTACATCTAGTCCCCGCCCTTTTCAGGGATACATCAAGTTGAAAAGATACTAAACAATAAAACTTTACGCAGTACCAAACAACACACAAGAATAAGGACACTATATATGGTAAGGTAATAAAAATACACTCGTTCAAAAGACAAAATCAGAAGTCACAATAAAAAGATTTTGACTATGGAAGAAAAGAAAAGTGTTAATAGGTAAGGAGCAAACAAGAGAACAAGATGAAATAAACAACTGAAAACATCGAGAGAGAGAGAGAGAGAGAGAGAGAGAGAGAGAGAGAGAGAGAGAGAGAGAGAGAGAGAGAGAGAGAGAGAGAGAGAGAGAGAGAGAGAGAGAGAGAGAGCAGAAAAAAAACAGACAATGACTACAACCCTCAATCAGGGTCAAGACCGACAGTTCCCTGTTTCAGTTTGAGAAGTCCCCTTCACAACAGTAGAAACATTTAGAGCTTTGCATGATGGCACTAGTCTTTCAATCAGGTAGTATCCACAGGACTATAGATAATACGTTCAAACCCACCAAACACAGTGAAAAATATGCTGCTTGCATGGCCGTGTGCTGCATTCATGAATTGTATTATTTTGAAAGTGGATGGCAGTGCCCGCCAAAGTGGGAGATATGCCCTTACCACAGTATCAAAACCCCATGTCTACACGGGACTATGATAGGCTTATCAGGGGAAAAAACCGGCAATAAGATGAGAGCATGCGCGACAAATACTCCGTACTTCCCACTCCTACTTCCGTTTTCACTTTCGTGTCATTCGCATGCGAGGAGTCACTACTATCTCAGCAGTTCGTATCCTATGTCATCTTCTATTCCTCTCTTTTCGAGATTATTGACAACTTATAATACAGGTAGGTTGAACATTTTTCATTTTGTATGTTGTTTTAGTTTGTTTTCGCTTTTTTCTAATGTGTCCATAGACTTAAACCTTGTCATTATGTGGGGCGATCTATTTTTTGTATACAAGCACATGTACATATCAGGGTGAGTTACTGATGATTTTAAAGACCAGGCTGTTTTAGACAAAAAGTTTAAAATGGAACACATTAAAGTATAATTATTTACATTATGATTGAAATATGGGGAGAGAAGGCATGATTGATCTAGCAGTTTGTTTAGGGATTGAAAGAGGCCTTTTCAGCTGCAAAGTTAACATGAACTAGTGTGGCAAATCTGAGAAGTTCGCTATTTCAATGTGGCCGCCAAAGGAAACTTGGTTAGTATGGGAGAATGACAAAACAGGTCATATTTGTCATAATGTAGGAATGGAAAGCATCATCCATCTTGCAATTTGTTTCGGGAATAACATAGGTGGGCTATTTCAGTGGCGATTTTAAGAAAGAGAAAATGTACATGGAGGGCTAATTCAATATGGCAGCAAACTCCAGTTTAGGACATTCATAAGACTCCTATATTGTGAAGTACTTCAACTACTTGTAAGGAAATTTCGTCTGAATGGGAGATGGAACAAGCATGTCACATTATCTGTCATAATGTCGGGAAAGAAAGCATCATTGATGTTGTCATTTGTTCCCCGATTGAAAGAGGCTATTTCAGTTAAAATTTTAATCAGGGTTAAGGGTAAATTTGAGAGAGAAAAAAGGACTAATCTAATATGGCTGTGAACTCTAGCTTGTGATTTAGGTAAAACTTGCATATTGTTGAGTGTAAATATATATATATATATATATATATATATATATATATATATATATATGTGTGTGTGTGTGTGTGTGTGTGTGTGTGTGTGTGTGTGTGTGTAGTTATACACACACACACACACACAATATATATATATAAAGACTAATCTAAATGGCTGTGAACTCTAGCTTGTGATTTAGGTAAAAACTTGCATATTGTTGAGTGTAAATATATATATATATATATATATATATATATATATATATATATATATATAATATATATATATATATGTGTGTGTGTGTGTGTGTGTGTGTGTGTGTGTGTAACACACTTTGCTTTTGGTCACTAAAAAGCTATAATATATATATATATATATATATATATATATATAATATATATATATATATATATATATATATATATATAACTACACACACACACATATAAAGGACTAATCTAATATGCTGTGAACTCTAGCTTGTGATTTAGGTAAAACTTGCATATTTTGAGTGTAAATATATATATATTATATAATATATAATATATATAGCTTTTTAGATGACCAATATATATAATATATATATATAATATAATATATAATATATAATAATATATAGTTATATATTACTTGTCATCATTCACATAATCATCACTTTTTACATCTATAGATGAGTTCCTACTGTGAAGCTCTGATGCTGACTGCTGTGATATCGATGTATAACACTTTTGGGGGGGTAGATTTTTTTCTGGATAGAGAGTTACACAATCACAATATTTTTTCCTCTGGATGTTATTTTACATTTATTTTCAGTGAATCTTTTAAAAACAAAAAATTCAATCAGATATTATTTTTTTCCCACTTAAATGTTGTCCCCTTGAAAAAGACCTTTTCCAAAGGCGCCCAGCTTAGCATGCAGCAGAGAAGCTGTGGGGAAGTGTATTCCCGTCCTTTGAGAGAGGAGGGGGGGGGGGGGGGGCAGGTAGCCTCACTAGTATCTATAGATCTATAGGCCTAGACAGTTTTGTCACCGGCCACTGTTAGCTGCTGCTGTTTCAGCCCTCCTGATCAATGTTGCCTTGTGTTGAGTGTTTGTAGACCACACTACTGTTCTGAGTGACAGGCCGGCCCCATATAAAATTTTTTAACCAAAAAGCCACTTTTCTATTTAAAAAAAAAAATCCCCTGGAAATCAGGTGAGACTGAAGACCAACCACCACTAATTTAGCGTCTTTAGGTCCGATCATTAGGGATGGATGGATTATCTTTGGGTCCCAGCATAGCTGTAGATCGGATCTAGAGACTAAAAGCTTTTGTTTCTTTATTCGAGTCCCAGCAGAGTTCCCCGAATTGGAGACTGTATCAGGCTAGGCTGTAAGTCTCAGCAGGGACCATCCTATTCGGGAACTATGCTGTGCTGTTCAAAAAGCAACACACTTCATCTCACTCATTCATGAGGCGGATCATCTCATTCATTCATGAGGCAGACGGGAGAGCCTAGTGGTCAGAACATTGCGCTCGCATTTTGACGACTGAGTTTGAGTTCAATTCCATTCCCGTTCGAGGGCATTTTTCCCCTGGAGTTTACATCAGTGCTGACTCCACTCTCCCCAAAAGTCTTTCGGATGAGACTGTAAACCGAGGCCCCGTGTGCGAACGCATGCAGAACATCTTGGGCACACATTAAATCCTGTTCCGCTTTTCGTAAGAGTAGGCCATGGTGTGCCCCTGGGAACAGATAATATAAACAAAACTTCATACACAAGGGAACTGGATGAAAAAAACACATGAGTGCTTATTCCATTATCCTCCATATAAAAGAATAAAATAAATAAAATGCAGTCGGGAACAGGCAAGCAATAAGAACCGCTCTTATCTGTGCCAGCCGTTAGGCCCTACACCTATTAGTATTATATCAGGCTATCCCCGCCCTCTATACTATATAGGCCTTCATCCACTAGGTCCCAGCCTAGCCTACTACGTGGTTGTGTGATCTTAGGCGCCACCCTTCTCTCTTTGGCTTGCCGTGTCATGATCTTTGAGGCCCTCACACGCTTGTTTCACAATCTTGTCAGGCGATCGTTCCTTACGTTACAGTTACCAATACGAAGCCTGAAATATATTCAATATTTTTCAATTCTTTTCAATATTCTTCAATTCTTCACTATCTCAAAAATAATGACAGCAAAGAAGCATGGGCCCAAGCGCACAACACACACACAGGTTTTCGACCCGAAATTAGGACCTATTTCTTCTTCCAGTCTTATTCTTTCAACTGGTCCGGAGAGTGGTGGCTATCCTATCCTGAAAACACACAGAATGAGTAGCTTCCAAACGGCGTGCGAGAGAAGAAAACAGTCCTTTGTGAAGAAAGAGGCCCTTTAGCCTCTTTCTTAATTAAAGTTAATTAATCAAAATACGGAGCTATCACGGCATCGTTCTTCTCTGCTGCAGGCAAGGTTGGATTGAAGTGGTTGCGGTTGTACATAGATCTCCCAGCTTCGATTTAGGGATTGGGTGCTGTGGGTTGTTGTTGCATGTTTCAAGTCTGTTCACATTTAGTCATATTAGACTACAGAGACAGACAGACAGTGAGGGACAGAGAAAGAGGGGAGGGGGGAGGATAAAAGATTTTTTAAAAAATTTAAAACACTAATTTTTAATATAAAAAAGAGGGAATGAAGGGGGACTACAATAAAAGTAAAGCATGGAACACGAGACTGAGAAATAACCCTAACTGTCAGTTAGCTCTGGTTTACAAACATCCCAACAGATTGGTTTCCTCCAATATCAATAGCATATTTTTCATACAGGAAGCTTAGAACTGGGCACAGAGAGAAATATATGTTCGAGAGATACAGGTTGCAAGCAAGCACATGGCACATTCTGGGAGCATTTGGTTTTCCAAGAATTTAAACGCAACTTGTGTGTAGTCTATGATAGGTGAAATGTATCGTGGACAGATGGGCATTTTGTTTTTACCTGGAAGAAAAGTCTTATGCACATGTGTTTAATATTGTCTTTATCTCGTGCATATCAGTGATGAAACTACTTCAGGACTTTCGTCTCATTGCCCCGTGTTTTGCTAGTTTCTTTTGCTATTTATCTGCCATTTCGTTCAAGTAGATACCACAGTGAGAAGGAACCCAGCAAAGAACCCATATTAAGGAATAGTAATGCAAGAATAGAATAATCATGTTTGGACAGATGATTCGCAAAGTAAGTCAATTGGTAAGAGCAGATCTACAATTCCACTGTAGTAAAGTTTGAACATGCCCTGTCTTCAGAATGCAAAAAGAATTTCAACGGTGTTTCGTGCTATGGCGCTGACGCCAGATGTAGGGACCGGCACTAAAGTCCTTGAGCCGTTTTTTGTTTGTTTGTTTTTTTCTGAATGCCAAACTATCGCGACAGCGTGCTTGGTTGACGTAGAGAAAAAGGCTCATACACCTGATATGCCTATATTACTGTACGCTATATGTCTAAACTAGAAGGAGCCCAAACAAAAAAAAGGAAAAAGAAAAAAGAGAAGAGAAAAAAGTGAGGCTGAATAAGTCCTTCGGCCGCCCCTTTTTTTTTTCGAAAGGGGGGGGGGGGGGGGGGGGGGGGGGGGGGGGGGGGGGCAAACTATGGCAACAATATGCTAGGTTGCTGCGGCAAAAGGGCTCCTACCAGACCTAAGCCTACTACTAACTAGGCCTATAGGCCTACTATCATACTAACCTACTGTACATGGGTGGAGCATAAATGCAAACAATATAAGCCTCATAAGTTTGCTACTCTTGCCTCGTAAACATTTTTAGGCTAATTAAACGGCGAGGGGGGGGGGGGGGGGGGGGGGGAGGGGGGAAGGGGTGTGGTGTGTGTGGGGGGGGGGGGGGGGGGGGTGGTTGAGGTGTTGTCATTTATTTCTCCTTGATTTCAGGTAATAGTCTCCTCAAAGATGTATTGCTAGCTAGTGGGCCTTCTATCAAATAGGACAAGTGATTCTGAAATATCAACTAGAAGATCGTCACTGGAAGTCATGAGTCAGGGGTCAATGCTCTCTACAAAGCTAAGAAAGTCTCTGGTAAGAAGGAAGGAATCGTTCATGGAATTAGCAATGAAATCAACTGAAATGTTCACCACAGACCCTTAATATTTTGGTGCTGAGTTTTCTGTTTAAAGCATTTAGCCGTATGGGATGGAAGACAGAAGTGAATAATCTCAAGTAAATTAACCATAATGAATGCAGAATAATGCAAAAATCTTCTTTTGATAACATTGCTAAGTGAGGGAGTTTG
>CM060326.1:2327600-2340100 GCA_030674155.1 Stramonita haemastoma | reverse complement strand
TTAACTTCAAATAATATGTCCGAGATGATATCTTTAGCAATATATGTAACTCAGGCTCTAGAAAAACGCAAGCAGACTATGAACCAAATAGATTCTGTAAGTAATAACTAAAAATAGTTGTTGATATTTGTCTGGATTTCGAGTTATTATTCATGTTTTATTAACCCCCTTTGACTGATGGGCTTGTAGCTTTTGTCAATATAAAATTCGTTCATTCGTTCATTCGTTCATTCATTCTCTCTCTCTCTTCTCTCTCTCTCTCTCTCTCTCTCTCTCTCTCTCTCTCTCTCTCTCTTCTCTCTCTCTCTCTCTCTCTCTCTCTCTCTCTCTCTCTCTGTATCAGGGCACAGGATAGCCTAGTGGTCTGAACATTGCGCTCGCAATTTGACGACCCGGGTTCGATTCCCGCTCGAGAGGATTTTTCTCCTGGAGTTAACTAACATCAGTGCCGACTCCACTATCCCCAAGAGTCCTTCCAATGAGACTATAAACCGAGGCCCTGTGTGCTATCGCACGCAGAACATCTTGCGCACACGTTAAATCCAGTTCCGCTTTTTGTAAGAGTGGACCATTGTGTCCCGGTGGGAACAGATGACAAAATTTACAAAACTGCATACACACGGAGACTGGATGTAAAAAAACAAACAAAAAAAACATGAGTGCTTAAACCAGTATTCTTGATATAAAAGAATAAACAAATAAGGACTTAAGAGGGTGTCAGTTCTGCTGTTAATTCCAGGGGAAAAATAAATCCTCAAATGGTTGTCTCAGTGGTGTCTCTGGTTCAAGCCCACCTTGTCAAATCGCTATCTCAGCGCTCTAACCGCTAGGCTATATGCCCCCCCCCCCCCCCCCTCCCTTTTTGTTGTTGTTAGTTTTTGTTTTGAATCTAAGTTTGTTTTTGTTTTTACGTTATTTTTGCTTCCCTAATTCTGGTAAGAACGCAAAGGGATTATGACAGACTTTGCCAGTTTTGAAAATGCTGACTCACGAAAAGAAATCTGCTTTGAATTTCCTCAATCACATGGCTGAACGTTTTCTGACAAGCTCTTATCTTGGAGGTATGCACACACACACACACACACACACACACACACACACACACACACACACACACACACACACACACACACACAGAGGAGAGATAGAGTTGGGAGGGAGTGACTGGAGAGAAGGGCGGAAGAGAAAGGGAGAGAGAGAGATGGAGGGAGGGGGAGGGACAAAAAGAGAGGGGAGAGATATAGAAAGAGTGAAAGAGAGTGAGCACACACACAACACACACACACCACACACACACACACAGATATATATATATATATATATATATATATATATATATATATATATATATATATATATATATATATATAATATATATATATATATATATGAAAAGGTAACGACAAAAACAAAACAAAAATTAAACCGAAAAGAAAAGAAACTGACCACATACACAGCAGACCAAAATGCAAAAAAGCCATTCCACTCCACTTGCACTTCGTATAGGTCTACTACAACCCCAAGAAACCGACGACAAGCTCAACCAACCAATGCCTACAACCAACCAACGAGCCCTACTTACAGAGTCTATGCGGCATAGGCTAGCACTGTAGCAGCCAGCCAGCCAGCATTCCAACGGCCTCTGTGGTCGGCGGGACGATAAACTCCATGAATGAATCATTTACACAGGTGCATGAACCACCATCCACCAGGATTGCTGCTTCAGTCAGGTGGAAAAGACGGTCTAAGTAACCTACCATCTTCTTCTCAGTCCCAGCAGTCACCGGACTATGCACTAGCCTAGGCCAACAACTAGGGCCTAGACCTCGCTTCTCACGGCTAGGAAAAGTTGTGTGACCGTATACAGACACTGGATGAGTGAGAATTTGGGCTGTTTTGAAGTAGGCTAGGACTACCTCGAGTGCCGTTAGTAACTAGGCAGCGGCCATGATCTAGCTTCAGAGGGTGTTTGGGGTTTTTTGTTCTCTGTGCATAGAGAGTTACAGGCTGTTATATTAATCTAAAGGTAAAAAAAAAAATAGCTAACTGGTCATAGCGCTCGCTTTCCCCAAGTTAAGCAGCGTCAAGCGTGGTTACCAGTTGGATGGGTGACCGTTTGCGCGCCTTGGCTTCAGTACAGTCCCCAGTTCACCCAGCTGTAAATGGGTACCTGCCCTCTTCAGAGTCATGGAAGGTAAAGCAGCAAGGGAGAGGAGAAGGGCGCCGCCCTCAATTTGCTGGCCCCTGGAGAAGCTGAGGTCTCTGATGCCTGGCTCCCCTACAACCACAAAGGTTATGGGACACCTTTACCTTTGTATTAATTTAAAATGATTGATATTATCAGAAATAACATGTAAACTTTGTTCAAAGAGTTAGATGTGAGTAAACAGACATTTTTTTTCTTCTATAGTAATTGTTCAAATATTCAGTTACAGGTACATGTATGTTGTTCAGTTATGATTTTGTCCATTGATGTTATGTAAAATCTTCCGTATCCTTAAAGGGATGACTGAAAATAACAGAATTTGAATTTGGCTACCACCAGATCAGTGTATGTCAAAGTCAACTCTATTCCAGGGGGGGGGGCGGGGGGGGGGACCTATTTGGGTACATGGAAATGCATACAGAAAACCATCTAAATCATCATAATCAGTCCAGCTCCTCTCGTGAGCCGTACAGCTTGGTTTGAAGAGATAGGCCTACCGTCAGCCACACAATCTTCCTCAGGTCGCTGGAGGCGTGGATGGCATGTTAAATACTGACGTATTTTAATTAACGTACGTCTAATGGTCAGCAGTGGTCCGTTGTGGTTTCCAGGGTTGCAACAGTCAAGCACTTTGTAGGGTGTGTAAGTGCGAGATGTGGCACATCCACTGAGCGCTGGCAAGCTGGCAATTTGACGACCCGAGTTCGATTCCTGTTGGAGGGGATTTTTCCCCTGGAGTTAGCATCAGTGCTGACTCTACTCTCCCCAAAAGTCTTTCGGATCAGACTGTAAACCGAAGCCCCGTGTGCCAACGCACACAGAACATCATGCACACACGTTAAATCCTGTTCCGCTTTTCGTAAGAGTAGGCCATTGTGTGCCGGTGGGAACATGACAATATTTACACAACTGCATACATACGGGGACTGGATGAATAAAAGCACACGTGTGCTTATCCAATTATCCTCGATTTAAAAGAATAAAATAAAAAATAAAAAAGCGTTGTCCTCGCTAGCATATCAGTGAGAGTTGACTGCAGCAGCTAGGCCTAGGCCTATTAGCTACCAGTTTCGGTAGGCTTAGCCTATGTGGAACGAGACATCGTGGCATAGGCCTATTATATAGGCTAGCCTAGCCTACCCTCAGTATGTTGTACTCATTCCGCACCTTTGACTAGACCTAGGCTTCCTTCTATTAGGGCCTAGTAGGCCTATTTCCCCCTCACGAGCACACCTCCCCCTTAACCACACGCACACTCACACACACACTTACACAGAAACATACTAATAAGTTCTGTATCTTCTCTCGTTCGTTTTACCTGTCAGATGTGTCTGGGAAAAATAATGGCTCCTCACACACACCTACCTAATATCACTTCGAGTGAAAGAACGTTAAATTGTAGTACACACACACACACACACACACACACACACACACACACACACACACACACACACACACACACACACACACACACACACACACACACAACCAGTTCTTCGGAATCCATGGTGAATGTGTGTGTGTGTGTGTGTGTGTGTGTTGTGTGTGTGTGTGTGTGTGTGTGCGCGCGCGCGCGTGCGTGCGTGCGTGCATGCGTGTGTATGTGTCCTCTCTCTCTATGTGTGTATGCAGCCTCTCTACACTCTTAGTGACTGGTGTAGTAGTACAGTTTAGTGCACATACATACACATGAGTGCACGCACGCGCACACAAGAGGCCCACGCAGTTCATTTCACATCAGTTCATTTCATTGTTCTTATCCTGTGACCTTTCTTAAGGCATAGAGGTTACCGATAATTACTGTAATGTTTTGTTGTTGCTGTTGTTGTTTTAAAACAACACAAAGATTCCAGATAACACGTGGAAGCATAATGTTCAACGTTGTAAGGTAGATCTGTCTTTTGGTGCTTTACTTCTGTCAATAAGTGACTTTTTTTTTCTTTCTTTTCCTTTCTTTCTTTTCTTTGGAGGGTGATGAAATAAGTACTCATGTTCTTTTTGTTGTTGTTGTTGTTGCTACTTTTAAACATCCAGTCCCTATGTGCATACGATTTTGCAAATTTTGTCATCTTTTCCTACCAGCACACAATGGCCTGCTCTTCCGAAAAGTGTTGTGTGTTGTGTGTGTGTGTGTGTGTGTGTGTGTGTGTGTGTGTGTGTGTGTGTGTGTGTGTGTGTGTGTGTGTGTGTGTGTGTGTCTTCGTTTTAACGTCTATCCACTAAAAAGTGATTTTGTGTGTGTGTGTGTGTGTGTGTGTGTGTGTGTGTGTGTGTGTGTGCGCGCGCGCGCGTGCGCGCGCGTGCGTGCGTGTGTGTGAGAGAGAGAGAGAGAGAGAGAGAGAGAGAGAGAGAGAGAGAGAGTGTGGTGTGTGTGTGTGTGTGTGTATGTGTGTACATTTAACATCTGTTAATCTTAATTTGTGAACAGTCGCATGGGCGTGAATGATTTGAGTACAAGTACTTTGATTTGTTTGCTTTACAAGATTCAACACTTAAAAAAAAAAAATTCAGACATCACATTTCCCTCTTTTACTTGGTATGAATAGGTTGACAACATTGAGTAGACTTCTTATTTGGTGTACTAGGCAAAGCATGGAGTTATGCTACTTCTAATAATATACAAAGTAACCTTGTTTTCGTGGGATTTTTTTCACACAAAAAAAGAAAAAAAATAGGAAATGGAAAAAAAACAATAGGTAGTCAAAGAGCGGAAGAGGAAGTTTACGAAATACGATGATGGACAAAGATCTCTCCCTGCCCACCGTATACACGCATCTCTGCTTGTAAAGAATTCGATAACCCTCGGAACCGCAACGGACCACCCGATATAACTGGCGCGAGATACATATATATAACGCGCTAGAGAGACTCTCGTATAATGTACACTTGCCAAAAAATTCTTGAAACACAAATAAGAATTACACAGAATAAAAAGAAGGAAACTTGTTAAAGTTATGTTATTCATAAAAATTAAATTATGCTCTGTAATTTTGCAAAACATTGTCTTGAACAATTGTGTATCAGTGGAGAAAAACCAGTTTTCAATTCTCAAAATCTCATCACCCAGACCTCCAGACATGTTTCTACTCCTAGCAGTTTGCTGAAACGATTGGTGCAGCCATTTTTATCGCTGATCGTTTCTTTTGTTTACATTAACTTTTTCAGTCTAAAATAACATAGTATGAAACAAAATCTTTTTTCCCAAAAAAACAAATTTGTTTCGACTCTGCAAACGAAAATGGGTTACAAATTGCCAATTGCAGATTATTATTTAATTATCTCAATATTCTGCTTCTGACTCATAACGGGTAGGCCTACTGTAGCAGACACAGCGCTCAGCCAATCAGAGTCGGTATAGGTGGCTGCATTTAGATTCTCCGGAACATTACGCACTATTGGGAATTCCCGTTTTCCTATTTTGTGGGGGGGACTAGGGTAGATATCGTAGTAAGCCCGAGACAGGGGTTCGTGTACAAATTAATGACTGGAGGCCTAGTAGTGGATGTTTTGTATGCTACACCTGGCCTTTAAAATGATAGGCAGGCAGTTTAAATTGGGGAAAATGTTTCAGAAATAAGGAGTTTTACAGCTTTTATCTGTCTAAAAAGCCAAGAACATAGGCTGGTTGGCTGGTTAAGTAACATGCAGTGTGTGTGTGTGTGTGTGTGTGTGTGTGTGTGTGTGTGTGTGTGTGTGTGTGTGTGTGTGTGTGTGTGTGTGTGTGTGTGTGTGTGTGTGTGTGTGTGAGAGAGAGAGAGAGAGAGAGAGAGAGAGAGTGTGTGTGTGTGTGTGGTGTGTGTGTGTGTGTGTGTGTGTGTGTGTGTGTGTGTGTGTGTGTGTGTGTGTGTGTGTGTGTGTGTGTGTATGTGTGTGTGTGTGTAAGTGTGTGTGTAAGTGTGTGTGTGCGTGCGTGCGCGCACATGTGTGTGACACATAGACGTATGTATGTTTGTGTGTGCCTGAACGTGTATAACAGAGACAATGATAATTTATTCTTTTATTCTTTTATATTGAGGACTATGGAATAAGCAATCATGTTTTACATCCAGTCCCATGTGTATGCAGTTTTGTAAATGTCATCTGTTCCCACCAGCACACAATGGCCTACTCTTACGAAAAGTGGAACAGGATTTATCATGTGCGCAAGATGTTCTGCGTGCGTTCGCACACAGGGCCTCGGTTTATAATCTCATCCAAAAGACTTTCGGGGGGAGTGGAGTCAGCACACTCAGAGAGAGAGAGAGAGAGAGAGAGAGAGAGGAGAGAGAGAGGAGAGAGAGAGAGAGAGAGAGAGAGGAGAGAGAGAGAGAGAGAGAGAGATAATGGAATAAGCACTCATGTGCTTTTTCATCCAGTCCCCGTGTGTATGCAGTTTTGTAAATATTGTTAGCTGTTCCCACCGGCGCACATTGGCCTACTCTTACGAAAAGCGGAACAGGATTTAAGGTTTGCGCAAGATGTGCTGCATGGGTTCACACATGGGGCCTTCATTTACAGTCTCATCCCAAAGACTTGTGGGGAGAGTGGAGTCAGCACTGATGTTAACTCCAGGGGAAAATCCCTTCAAACAGGAATCGAACTCAGGACGTCAAATTGAGAGGGCAATGTTCTGACCACTAGGCTGTCCGGTCCCCCCTGTGTGTGTGTGTGTGTGTGTGTGTGTGTGTGTGTGTGTGTGTGTGTGTGTGTGTGTGTGTGTGTGTGTGTGTGTGTGTGTGGTGTGTGGTGAGCGTGTGTGTGTGTGTGTGTGTGTGTGTGTGTGTGTGTGTGTGTGTGTGTGTGTGTGTGTGTGTCTGTGTCTGTGTCTGTGTCTGTGTCTGTTCTGTGTTTGTAAAAGTCAAAGTCAAAATTTTATTCCAGATGGTACATTGAGTAAGCAATCATTTTCATCATTAATATAATACTCATCAAAATCAAATTTTAGATAGATCAGATTAGATAGATAGATAAACAGATAGTTTTAGAAACATTTCACATGCATTTAAATCTGTTGCTCTATCACTCCTTAATAAATCAGACAACAACGCATTCTACCTCCTGCCTGCATACAAACCCAAAATAAAAACTCATCCTATTAGGAAAAAACCCAGTGAATGTGTGTATGCATGTGAGTGTGGAAGAGTTGAAAGGCTGCTTTGAGTGTACAGACTGGTACATAACATGTGCGCACATGCACGCACTGATATTTATAACTATTATTTTTAAAATATCACTAAATGTCAAACAAACAAGTTATATCAGGTTACAATAGCAGCCATGCTTTTAAATTCATACTTCATATTAAAAAAAAATTTTAATACCTTTAAACAAAATTTTATTCAGGAATAAAACACCCAAAAATTTATATCCATACCATGACATTTAGATGTCAGTAGAATCTATAAACAACCTGAAAAAAAAACTGCCTACTCTCTCTCTCTCTCTCTCTCTCTCTCTCTCTCTCTCTCTCTCTGTTTTGTGCCCTGTCCCCTTCCCGCTGTCCCCTTGTAAATGGGCATCTCGCTTAACAAAATAAACCTTTGTCATTGTCACTGTCGTTGTTATTGTCTCTCTGGCAGAATATCTTGTGCACACACTAAAACCGTTCTGAAAGTCCTTTCATATTTCTACTTTTTATGCTTTCATAGTAGTAGGTATCGGTCAGTCTCAATGACTATTGAGTTGGGTGGGCTCTTGGCTCTAGAGCACAAAGGCTAGGTAAGTAAGTGTGGAGAGCAAGCTGTCACCCATACAGCTGACCCCCACACTCCACCTTGCTGGAATTGTCCACTGGACAGGTCATCACTGATAGGAATGGTTCCAGCGCCATCATAGAAGCGCCATATAGGCTACAGCCCTGGGGACTCCAACTCCCTGATTTTTCTTCAGTGATGGTGTCTAAACACAGCACCTGCATACATGCTGGCTTTTTATTTGCTGTCTACAGCTCCTACTGGCACTCAATGACCTGCCCTTCCAAATAGTGGAACGAGATTTTAGGCTAACGTGTGTGCAAGATGTTCTGCTTTCATACATAGCCTAAGACCTAGGCCTACTGTACATTCTCCCTTTTTAATTGCTCAACTTGTAAGCCTAAGCTTAAAAGGCCTAGGCCTATTCATTTGGGAAATTAAATCAATCCAGGCATAAGGGGCCTAGGGGTTTCACCTCAGCCATAGGCCTAGCCTAAGACCTATTGAGTCTTCTAAATTTTAGGGCCTAGGCCTATAGGCTCTAGGCCTAGGGTTAGGCTTCATCTAGGCTAGGCCTATAGGCCTACCAGAGGTTGGGACATAGGCCTAGGCTACTGTGAAGGTAAGAAAGAATCAGACAGACTTGTTCTAGTTTAGAGTTGCAGGGATTAGCGCGAACGCAGATCCCCTTACAAAAAAATTATGCACTCGAGTCACCTACATTTGAGGTGATCGCAGGGGTCAACCCGCACGAAGTGCAATGGACAGGCCTCGCCCTGGGAGAACCCCCTTGATGATCAGGGTCTCTCCCGTGCCAGGTAAGTATGCTTCAATTTACGTCTGTCGCCATCCTGTGTATTTCACTACATGACTATTTCAAGGTGTGCCTACCAGAATAAAATGTATTTCATAACATTTTTTAAGATATTTCATTTTACTACCGCCATTTCTTAAATGGAATAAACTGCCTTCTTCAATTTTTTGCTAAATTCATAATAATTATTGGTAAAAAGAAAAACACAAATGCGTTCAATTTACTAACATTATTCATTCTGTTATGTCCTATTTTTAGTCATCAGGCATCAACTGCTTACTGTTAAAAGCTCGAAAGCTACCTTTTTTTTTCATGACTGATATGACTGAAAGGTTACATTTCTAAACCACAGGAAGCTTCAATATATGCAAAACAAAAAGAAACCATACATTGTGATATCTAAACATGCATCAAATGACTCATTGGTTCAGTGCACAACTATCTCCCCTGACAATTACCTCCCTTGAAGACACATTTACAAAACAGAGTTAGATATACCTGCATGCATCAACTCTCTCTCTCTCTCTCTCTCTCTCTCTCTCTCTCTCTCTCTCTCTCTCTCTCTCTTCTCTCTCTCTCTCTCACACCACACACACACACACACACACACACACACACACACACACACACACACAAAACACACACACACCACCACACCTCACACACTCACACACATACACACACAGATAACAAACAATCAGTCATCTTCAAAATCAAATGTAATCAAATACATTTCTGTTGAAAAGCTTAACAATCACTTCATCAATGTTTCTACTGACATAATTAGCAATGATAACTCAAAGTCCAATGACCTCAATGAATTAAAACAATTCTGCCAAGAAAAACATATTTCTTCTAAACTTCACTTACCATTCATGTCTGTTTCTGAGGTCTATAACTATCTGACTCACCTCAAACAATCAAGAACACATGGTTTTGATGGAATAGACAGCAAAATACCAAAAATATCAGCTCCAGTTATCACAGACAGCCTAACATATTTCTACAACTTTTGTCTTGATAAGAACTATTTCCCCAACGCCTTCAAATGTGCTAAAGTGATCCCCACCCACAAGTCTGGTGATACTCCAGATACTGCAAATTATAGGCCAATCTCTATTATTTCTATGCTTTCAAAACCCCTGGTAAAACATATGAATAAACACCTAGTCCGTCATATAGATATGAAGAACTTACTTCGCCCTAATCAGTCTGGATTTTGACAAAATCACTTGTGTCACACGGCACTGACTAGTCTTGTAGACAATTGGCTATCAAATATTAATGGCAATAAATTTTGAGGAGTATTATCTGTAGATTTCAAAAAGGCATTTGATACAATTGACCACAGACTTCTTCTCAAAAAGCTAGATCTATATAATATCTCTATAGATACCCTAGGACTACTTGATTCCTATCTTACAAAACAGGCAACAACGTGTCTCAATAGCTACATCCGCATCCAAACTGAAACATATACATTATGGAGTACCACAGGGATCCATACTAGGACCAATTCTCTTTTCATTATACATAAATGACCTTCCTCTACATATCAAATCCAAATGTGAACTATTTGCTGATGACACAACCATACATACAAGTCATAACGACATTGACTCTCTTGCAACCATAGTACAAAAAAGCGCTGATGATCTTGTCAAATGGACAGAAATGAACCACATGTCCATACACCCCCCCAAAAAAAAAT
The DNA here is from genome assembly GCA_030674155.1 of Stramonita haemastoma. NCBI lineage: Eukaryota > Metazoa > Mollusca > Gastropoda > Neogastropoda > Muricidae > Stramonita > Stramonita haemastoma. The sequence goes on along the minus strand of CM060326.1, from coordinate 2,329,694 downwards.
GCATGCATATCACCACCAGACAAAAGCATCAAAATTTATCACATGAACTGCTTCCCATCCATATCAAAGAGGAAGCAATTGAACAAACCTCTTACCACAAAGTTCTAGGAATAACAATCAATGGAAATTTCAGCTGGTTCTATCACGTATCTCACCTATGCAAATGCTTGTCCAAAAAGTCTACCAGTTGACTAAAATTTAACACTTTCTTGACTTTTATTCAAGGAAATTATTCTTTCAAGCATACATACAATCCTCAATAGATTATGTTTCAACCCTGTGGGATTCTGCCAGTGCAAACACTTTGAAACCATTACTAGGTTTGTATAAACGTGCTCTTAAACTGGTCCTTCTGAAGAAAACAACCTTACTTGAGGTGGATTATACTCACTTAAATATTCTTCCCCTACACCAAAGACTGAAATATAACAAAGGAATCATGACGTTCAAGATAATGGCAGGAACTGTTCCTACATCCTTAAAAAATAAGTTCCCAATGAATCATTCCAGAAATACTGAAAAGCCAAGTGTCCCCATCCCAAGAATAGACTTGTTCAAATCTAGTTTACTGTACTCAGACCCTATGATGTGGAACTCCCTTCCTGATTCAATTAAACAGAACCAATCATTAACAACCTTCAAAAATCATCTTCTAATCTACTCGATACACCAAAAATAACCACACCTCATCCTGTTGGAAACTCTCTCTCTCTCTCTCTCTCTCTCTCTCTCTCTCTCTCTCTCTCTCTCTCTCTCTCTCTCTCTCTCTCTCATGCTGAACATCTTGCGCACATGTTAAATCCTGTTCCACTTTTCGTAAGAGTAGGCCATCGTGTGCTGGTGGGAACAGATGACATTTACAAAACTGCATACACACGGGGACTGGATGTAAAAAAGCACAAGATTGCTTATTCCATTATCCTCAATATAAAAGAATGAATAAACTCGTTATTGTTTTGGGAATAAATTTGATTGTTGTGACTTCTTTTTTTTTAATCTTGATGAAGGCTGTATTCACATTTCATGTTTTCAATTCTATTATGCAAGTTCATTGTTATTGAGTTTCAGTAAATCTTATTCCAATATTTCAATGTTTTGTACTGAGTGTGTGCAAGTATGTGTACCCTAATTACAATATGTAGCTATTCATTTTTATGAATATGTAAGCTATTAACAAAGATTGGTCATGATATTATGTATAAACTGTGTGAATCTTACTTAGAATGTAGTAGATGTTCATTTTTAAGACTATGATTATAAGAATTTGATAATTGTGTTTCACTAGTTAATGATTCTCTCTCTCTCTCTCTCTCTCTCTCTCTCTCTCTCTCTCTCTCTCTCTCCTCTCTCTCTCTCTCTCTCTCCTCCGAAAAGGGCGGGGACTGGATGTAAAAAAGCACACGAGTGCTTATCTATTATCCTCGAATAAAAGAATTTGCCTTGCCTTGCCTTGCCTTGCCTTGCCTTGCCTTGCCTTGCCACTCTCTCTCTCTCTCTCTCTCTCTCTCTCTCTCTCTCTCTCTCTCTCTCTCTCTCTCTCTCTCTCTCTCTCTCTCTTTTATAACATTACCTTAATATTGTATCTCTGTCTTATTTCTTACCTGTTGTTTGATACTTGGTATGGTTTGCTCTTGGTAATTGGATCATTATAATTGTTCTTGTTTTAGTTGAGGCTGTCTTTTATCTAGGGTGTTGTGTCTTGTGGTGTGACCAAACCACATCAGCTTTCTCCTCTTTATGGTGGAGAGCAAAGGCCTTGGGGGCCCACACGCTTTTTGATTTCTTCTTTCACATAGTTATTGGTCTTGTGTTCTTTGTATGATATTTTGAGGAGTCTTCTGTGGCACTTGTTCTCGAAAGCTTGGATTCTCCTCTCTAACTCTGCTGTCAGAGTCCAAAAACCATCCTGCAAGGAACAGTCGAGGGCAAGAGAAGAAGAGGCCGCCAAAAGAAATCATGGGTTGACAACATCAAAGACTGGACCGCCCAACCCCTACAACACCTCCTACTAGCCACACAGGATCGTGAAGCATGGAAAAAGATCTCTGTTGCGTCTTCTCTCATGTCCCCCCTACGTCCTTTGGGACATGGGAC
>CM060326.1:2317600-2322600 GCA_030674155.1 Stramonita haemastoma | reverse complement strand
AGGCGAAAGCCGAAATATTGGGGAACCATAATATGCTGGTTGTTTTACTTTCGCTATGTGTTTTACTTATATATATATATATATATATATATATATATATATATATATATATATATATATTATATATATATATATATATATATATATATATATATATGTAAATGTATAATATATATACTTATATATATATATATATACTTATATATATATATATGTATATACTTTTAATATATATATATATACTTATTATATATATATATATATCTATATATATCTATATCTATATATCTATCTTTACCCCACACCCCCAAACTTTACACCACCCATATACCCCTGATCCCACCCCAACAACTGGTCTACTTTCTTTTTTTTCTTTTTTATATATATTATTATAAGCTCTTCTCTACTGCCCTACCACCTAAACAAAACAAGAGAGTAAGACAGGCCGGGCTGTGAGAGTGGTTTTGCTGATGATACATGTTTATACTCTGTAAGTGGTGGCACAAATGCAGCCTCCTTCCCCCCCCCCCTCTCTCTCTCTCTCTGAGTCTTTCAGTCTGTTGGTGTGGGGATAGCCTAGTTGTGAGAGCATTGTGCTGGCAATTTGACAACCTGGTATGGGGAAGTTCAAGGGGATTTTTCCCCTGGAGTTAACATCAGTGCTGACTCCACTCTCCCCAAAAGTCCTTTGGATGAGACTATAAACCGATGCACCCTATATAAATGCACTCAGAACATCTTGCCCACACATTAAATCCTGTTCCGCTTTTTCATAAGAGTAGGCCATTGTGTGCTGGTGGGAACAGATGACATGATTTACAAAAAACAACATACACTGGGACTGGATGTAAAAAGCACATGAGTGCTTATTCCATTATCCTCAATATAAAAGAATAAATAGATAAATAGATAGGTTGGTCTTTTTAAAGAGGAATGGGTTGTGTTATCTAAATAGCTTTTGTTTTCAGGTCTCTGTGTGTGTGTGTGTGTGTGTGTGTGTGTGTGTGTGTGTGTGTGTGAGAGAGAGAGAGAGAGAGAGAGAGAGAGAGAGAGCACACACACACACACTGAGAGAGAGAGAGAGCGCACACACACACACACACACACACACACACACTGAGAGAGAGAGAGACTGGAGAGAGAGAGTACTTTTTATGCTTTCATAGTGGTAGGCATCGGTCAGTCTCAATGACTATTGAGTTCGGTGGGCTCTTGGTTCTAGAGCACAAAGGCTAGGTAAGTAAGTGGGGAGGGCAAGCTGTTACCCATACAGCTGACCCCCCACACTCCACCTTGCTGGAATCGTCCACTGGACAGGCAATCATTGATAGGAATGGTTCCAGTGCCATCACAGGATCCACCAGAATGCTGCCAAAATTATACAGCCCTGGAATGGTGTCTAAACACGGCACCTGCATACATGCTGGTTTTTTATTTTGCTGTCTACAGTTCCTACTGGCACTCAATGACCTGCCCTTCCAAAATGTGGAATGGGCTTTTAACATGTGTGCACGGTTTTTAGCTTTCATACAAAATTGCTCAACTTGTAGGTCTAGGCCAATAGGGTAAAAGTAGATAGGCTAGAAAGCAGGCACATATTTTTTCAAATTTGAATTTGCAGGGATTAGCGCGAACGCAGATCCCCTTACGAAAAAATTACGCACTCGAGTCACCTACATTTGAGGTGATCGCAGGGGTCAACCCGCCCGGAGTGCAATGGACAGGCCTCGCCCTGGGAGAACCCCCTTGATGATCAGGGTCTCTCCCGTGCCAGGTAAGTATGCTTCAGTTTGCGGCTGTCGCCATCCTGTCTATTTCACTACATGACTATTTCAAGGTGTGGCTACCAGAATAAAATGTATTTCATAATATTTTTTAAGATATTTCATTTTACTACTTGCATTTTATTATACAGAATAAAGCTGACTTCTTAATATTTTTGCTAAATTCATAATAATTATTAGTTAAAAAGAAAAAGACACATTCCTTCAGTTTACTAACATTATTCAATCTCTCTATATATCCCATTTTCAGCCATGGGTATAGATTGCTTACTGTTAGCCTAAAAGCTCAAAAGCAAAAGTTGTCTTTTTTCATTACTAATATGAATGAAAGAGTACATTTCTTATTCATTGGAAACTTTGATATACAAAGGAAAAAGAAACCATAAATTGTGATATCAAAATTTTAATTGAAATGATTCATTAGTAGTGTGCATAACTACATCCCCTGACAGCTTAATTACCTCCCTTGAAAATACGTTTTTAAGACAAAGTGTAGGGGCTTACCTTCAGTTTAATTTAGGCCTAACATCTATTCACATCTAGTGATTCCAGGCGTGCGTTGTGTGTGTGTGTGTGTGTGTGTGTGTGTGTGTGTGTGTGTGTGTGTGTGTGTGTGTGTTTATTCTTTTACATGAGGATAATGGAATAAGCACTCGTTTGTTTTTTTACATACAATCCTCATGTGTATGCAGTTTTGTAAATCTTGTCATCTGTTCCCACCAGCACAGATGGCATACTCTTACGAAAAGCGGAACAGGATTTAACGTGTGCGCAAGATGTTCTGCGTGCGTTTGAACATGGCCTCGGTTTATTGTCTCATCGAAAGACTTTTGGGGGTAGGCTAGTGGCGTCAGCACTGATGTTAACTCCAGAGGAAAAATCCCCTCGAACGGGAATCAACCGGGGTTGTCAAATTGTGTGTGTGTATGCGTGTGTGTGTGCGTGTGTGTGTGTGTGTAGTGAGTGCGGGCGTACGTGCGGCATGCGGGGTGCGTGTGTGCGTGCGTGCGTGTGTTGTGTGTGTGTGTGTGCGTGCGCACGTGTATGTTGTGTGCGTGTGCGCGCACGCGCGTACGTGTGTGCGCGCGAGTGTGTGTGTGTGTGTGTGTGTGTGTGTGTGTGTGTGTGTGTGTGTGTGTGTGTGTGTGTGTGCATCGATTTAGGGAGGGGGCAGTTTGGGCTCAAACAGTGATGGAACCTTAACCCCGACTTTTCCATTTCTAGGCGGGTTCGTTACCTCTACACCACCAATCCACTTTTTTGTTGTCGTTTGTTGTTGTTGTTGTTGTGCATTCCCCAGCTTAACACTCTGGGGGTCACCCAGAATGTGCACTCTGACTCACTCATCCCACCTGGGAATCTCTGTAAGATTGAAATTGCACACACTGAATGAGAAGTTTGCGTGTATGACTGTTTTCAAGTACCTCGCCATATAGGCATCCATACTCCGACTTCAGAGGATATTGTTGCTGTTTGACACCACTTTTTTGTTTGTTTTGCTTTCAACTTTTCGCCAGAGGGGCTTTTTAACGACATTTTCCAGGACTCATCGTCTGACATGGGCTTTAGGGTACTTTCTCAATGGGAGTTATAAATACAAGTGCATACACTGACATCAGAACAGCAGGAAACGGGCGCTTAGTATGTATATATAGCTGACTGTAAAAAGTTCTGGGGATGTAGTAAAGGGTAGTAGGGGAAGGCAGGCAGGCAGGCAGGCAGGCTGGGTAGCAGGCAGGGGAGCGTTAAGCAGGCTGACTAAACGATAAACATCTTGTTCCCTTCTGTGCGTCTCCGATTCAAAGGCCAATAGGGACTACACACGCTAGAAGCGGAAATGCTCGTTCATGTACGCATGTCACTGATTTGGTAGCTAATCTGTTGGGGGGGGGGGGGGAGAGAGAGAGAGAGAGAGAGAGAGAGAGAGAGAGAGAGAGAGAGAGAGAGAGAGAGAGAGAGAGACAGACAGACAGACAGACAGACAGACAGACAGACAGACAGACAGACAGAGACAGAGCTCAAATCAAATCAAATTCTTTTATTCCAATATAATGAATAAGCACTGATGCGCTTTTTTACATCCAGTCCCCAACCTAATCAGGGATTACATCAATCTATGAAACACTTTCAACTAAAAACAATAATAACCAAACAAACAAGGCTAAAAACAACAAGACAGTAATAAACAGAAGACAAGTTGTAAGGACAGAAGATATAATAGAAAACAAGGGGGAAAGAAGAGAATCTAAGACAGACAAAATAGACAAGGACAGACAGATAAAAAGAAAAGAAAAGAAAGAAAGAATTGATGAATGAAAGAAAGAGAGAAAAAGAAAGAAAGAAAGAAATTAGAAAAACAAAGAAAAAAAGGAATTTTAAAAAATGCACTTTCTTGTTGTTTTTTGTTATTGTTTTAATAGGCATTACTTCCTCTCCTATTGGGGCTTTGAAGGGGTTGCAGGGATGATCGCTTTCACACTAATGAGGACTACAATACCTTTCTGCTTTCAGCATTTGTCACCACCACCACCCTCCCCCCTTCCCGCCCCTTCACTTCCTCCCTCCACCCTCCACCCCTACCCCAAATTCCTCCTCATTCCTTCACTTTCACTTCTTATAATTATTATTCAGTCTTTCTCCTTCTTTCTTTTCCTCCCCTCCTCCTTCTTCTTCTCCTATTTCTTCTTCTTATTCCTCTCAAATTCAAATTCAAAAACACTTTATTATCTCATAGAAAGAGAAATTCAAGCAGGTACAAGCCATACATTAAAAACAGTAAACATGTAACATAGTAATATCACAGGAAAAAACAACAACAAAAAACAAAAAACAAAAAAAAACCCACACACACACAAGACAGTAACCGAATATCAGAATGCACCCATCCCAATATAAGAACCACCCACAAATCAGCAATACCTCTGCCAGTCATGGACTCACCCATGTCAAATCACCCTCATAGCACACCAGGATGCCCACACATCCACACTCACACACAGCTCCCACGCAGGAACACACACACACACACACACACACACACACACACACACACACAACACAAACACACACACACACACACACACACACACACACACATCCACGAAAAATTTGCACACCTTTTTATGACATAAACCAACATTTTATAACAACTGTAAGTAAAGACAAAAGTATCAATTAAAAACAATATTCTGTTTTATTAAGATATTGAACACAGTC
>CM060326.1:2277600-2312600 GCA_030674155.1 Stramonita haemastoma | reverse complement strand
ACTGGACTATATTATGATATTGGACAATGATGAAGTGCGCGCGCGTGCGTGTGTGTGTGTGTTGTGCGCGCGCACGCGCGCGCGCTGTTGTAGTATTTATTGACATCTTTTATTCCTTTTCAAATATGACAAGGTAAAGCTAAAGGTGTCCCATAACCTATAATTATGGTAATTGGGGAGCGAGGTGTCAGAGACCTCGTCTTCTCCAGGGGCTAGCGTATTGAGGGCGGCGCCCGTCTCCTCTCCCTCGCTGCTTTACTTCCCTGACCCTAAAGAGCCAGGTATCCATTTACAGCTGGGTGAACCTGGGGTCTGTACTGAAGCCAAGGCACACAGTCACCCATCCAGAACACCTTGCGCACTCGTTAAATCCTGTTCCACTTTTCGTAAGAGTAGGCCATCGTATGCCGCCGGTGGGAACAGACGACAAGATTTACAAAACTGCATACACACGGGGACTGGGTGTAAAAAAGCACATGAGTGCTTATTCCATTATCCTCGATATAACGGAATAAAATAAAATAAAATATAAATAAAATCCAATAAGTAACCGCTCCACTCTCGATGCTGCTCAAACCGCTCCACTCTCGATGTGCTCAACATTGGCTGGGGGAAAGAGAGTGCTCTGACCACGAACTATCCCCTCCCGTCCCCATAATTATTTTTCCCCCGTCCCCAATTATCATAATCATCCAACCCAATAAACCTTGTCTGTGTGTATATATTTATATCTATTCCCATCCCGGGGTCGGGTTTTGTCCCCTTCTGTTTTACTATTAGTCTATTTCTTTCCGATGTTCGTACCAGGTTTCTTTTCCCCAAGGCCTTGTCTAACCTTTTTTTTTTTTTTTCATATCAGTTTGTCTATCCTATTTCATAATTTGGGGGTAAAAATGTTTTCAGATTATTTATCTGTTACTTCTGTAGGCCTACAAGCAGCCTCGGTTTGTTTTAATTTCTCACACAACACACACACACACACACACACACACACACACACACACACACACACACACACACACACACACACGGGATAGCCTAGTGGTCAGAACATTGCGCTGGCAATTTGACGACCCGGGTTCAATTCTCCACTCTCCCCTAAAGTCCTTCGGATGACACTATAAACGAGGCCCGTGTGTGAACGCACACAGAACATCTTGCGCACAGTGTTAACTCCTGTTCCGCTTTTCGTAAGAGTAGGCCATTGTGTGCCGGTGGGAACATACGACAAGATTTACCAAACTGCATACACAGGGGACTGGATGCAAAAAAGAAGCACATGAATGCTTATTCCATTATCCTCGATATAAACGAATAAATAAATAAATAAATTTTAGTGGCACTGTTTGCTTGTGTTTTCTTAGTACTAGGCCCTTTATGAGTAGTAGCCTACAGTGCTGCTGATTCTTTTTTTTTTTTTAAACAATTTAATGGCGTTCTCTCTTCTGAACAATACATATAATGTTATTTGTTTTTTTGTTTGCTTGTCGGTTGTGTTCGATGATGACCTCCAAAACAGCAGAGGAGGCAGCTGCTGTTTCGGAAACGGGCAGAAATTTTGTTATAGGCCTAGTGGAGATGCCTTGCCCACAGCCATCCCCTCTCTCAACCAAGAAGGCGTAAGGACGGTCAGCGTTGGAGATGTTCTCCAAAGGCCAACTAGCCCCCTGGACTGCAGCACATAACAAGGACTGTGCAAGTCAAGCCTCCTAATCAGTCATAGGCCTAGTCGATCACTAGGCTAAAGACTAGGCCTAAGCTGTAGGCCTAAAGTGGAATTCCATGAGTGGAAAGCTACTGATCATACAGCCTCTCACTTTGCTGTTGCCCCCAGCGTCAATGGTTTAATCAAGAACAGTGATTAAAGCCCAGGCGCTGAAGGCAAAACTTAGCCTACAATGTAGCACATCGATTACGTCTCGGTGATAGTTATGCCTAGCGGCAATTGTTGATTCAAACTTTTACCATGGCAAATCTCCCAGGTTAGCTTCACTTACAAACCAATATGTTAGGAGGTTATCTCGCTCCCCTCCTGGCTAGTAAGTAAAATATGCATGCATGCACGAGATCACACATGCACGTTAGGCTAAATAGCCAGTGATTCATTCCATAGTTCCAGGGTGGGTTACGAAAATAGGAACCTGGCGAAGCATCAGTTATTCAAGAGAATGGTAATTAGCCTACCAGTAATTTGGCATTTGCCATGTAGGCCTAGGCTAGCCTAGCTAGAATCTGATGAAGATGCGCGCGTTTTTCTTTCTTCAGAGTGACAGAGGAGGGCTTTGGTGTAGGCTAGGCTAGGCCAGGCTACACCCGAGAACTGTGAATCAGTGCAGCACACAGATAGGTAGTGTTGGCTTTCGTGTTGTTTATCACTGCTCAGATTCCCCGAGCGTCTGCTATGCACACGCTTAGCGCTATAAAAAAATAAATTATATAAATAAAACAAAAGAAAATGTAGATTTCTTTACCTATCAGCTGCTGGGAAGCATCAATCCGAGGTGGAATATATCACTCGCTAACACACATCACCAAAACATCACCACTTATTCACTAAAGACTTTCAGGGGCGAAATTTTCGCAGCTCTGAGAGAGAAACTGGCATAATTCTTTCTGATTTTCTCCCTAAATGCTTCACAGGTTTAACTCCATACACACAGTTCCCAACACTTGCAAAGTCAGCACCATGCTAAAGTTCCACCACCGCGAACGATACTTGTAGAGAAAATTAAGCACAACTTTTTGGGGCCCCTACTTCAAAGAACAGGCCCTAGTTTCGCCATCTGCCGTGTACTTGTATACGCCATGCTTCTACCAAGCGCGTGCTTACCGCTCTTGGGATGCAAGTCCCTTTCTGTGGCTAGGAGAGAGAGAGAGAGCAGGGAGAGACAGACAGAGGGAGAGAGCGAGCAAGCCAGGCATGGTCTAAAAGGTTTTAGCCTAGGCCTTTTCAGCTAGCCTAGCCTAGCATTGTCCAGATGGGCTTTGGTTGGCTCAAGAAAGCCTGCTTTGGCTAATTCATGTTCTTTCCAAAGGTTACGAGTGTGTCCGGTTCTAGCCTATTCCTGGCATCTTGGCAACACCCAACTAGCAGCGTAAACATGTAGATCTAGATCTAGCCTAGGCTAGTATGCTATCTTTCAAATTGATGTGTAGAACACAATCTAAATTATAGCCTAGACCTAGGTCTAGGGCAAAGATACTCTTTGGTCTAGGGGGCCTAATAGGACTGTAGCCTAAGTGACAGGTATTGTTGTTGGAGGTGGGTTTTTTGTTGTTTTTTTCTCCAAAATTCCCTGTTTCCAACTGCTGCTACCTGTAGGCTGTGTTTTGGCTGAGCTGTCTACGTGGACAGATAACAAAACAGAGATAAACACTTGGGGCCTAAGATAGGCTGGCCTATGTCTGTTATTTTTATAAATTAAATCGGATTTTTAGTTAATGTGCTCGGGTCTAAGCCTTGCCTTGGCCTGTGAACCCCACCCCCCTGTAGGCCTTGGCCTAAAAGTGCGAGCTAGGCTAGGCTAGGCTTGTATGAGAGAGAGAGAGAGAGAGAGAGAGAGAGAGAGAGATGCGTGTGCACGCACACTGTTCAGTGTGATAGGTGCCTTGCCTACACAAGCGGGGCCAGTTCCTCAACAGTACAAAACCCTCCCTTTACTTCTGGCATCAGAAAACCAGAGAGAGAGAGAGAGGGGGGGGAGAAAACATAGGAAAGGAAAGAAGGAGGGGGGGGGGGGATGCGCGCCGCGAGGCACAGTTGCGGTGTGTGTGCCATTTCAACACGTGTGCCAGCCCTACTTTATGGGGCAAGCTCTGTGGAAACCAGGTGGAACTACTAGGCCTATGATATAGCCTACTAGGCTACCACCGCCCATCCATCCGATTTATACAGAGATGGGAGGAGGGGAGGGGGCAAAAAGAGAGAGCGAGAGAGGGGAGGGGAGTCCCAACAATCTAAAAAACAACAACAACAACAACAACAGTAATAATAATAATAATAATATAATAATAATAATAATAATAATAATAACGGTGATTAATGGAATTTAAATGTAGCGCTATATTTCTCTAATTCCTAGACGATTTGTCTTTTCTATAAAAACTAAATAAAATCGCTATGGACATTTATTTCTTTTCTTCAGTCTTGTGGCCCCGTTTCTATACAATGTCATAGTCTTGCGTGGTTTGGGGTGCAATTCTCTCCTGAAGTTTTCGGGGTTTTTGTTGTTGTTTCTTTTTGTTTTGGTTTGGGTTTTTTTTGTTTGTTTTGTTTTGTTTTCATTCCCCAAGACCATGGGATGCGACGAGCAATGGAGGTAACCATGTTGTGATGTTACGATGTGCGCTCACACACACACACACACACACACACACACACACACACACACACACACACACACACACGCGCGCGCGCGCGCGCGCGAGCATGTGTTTAAAAAAACAACATCAATTTCATGTCAATGACCAGGAGGTGCACTAAGGCTATCACCAGTGCTGTGAACGAACACACCCAGCATGCAATCTGCCAAGAGAAGGGTGGGCTCCGATAGGTTAGAATGGAGGGTTTTTTGTTTTTTTAACCCGCATCTACACCGGAGTCCTGCTTATTGGACATCATCCACAATTCCCGACGTCGGAATGTGGCTGCCTCAATGGTGGGGGGGGGGGGGGGGGGGGGGACAGCCGCATACTGTTGGGGAACCTCAGAGCTCTTCTTCTTTGTGGAACGCACACACAGCAACTATTACTGTCTGTCATATGAGTCACAAAATACTTCTACAACATAGTCGTCCATGTTACAAAATAATCTGTGGAACTGATCTACAACGTTAACTGAAAGACCGTCTTGCAATTTTTCCCCTCAAATCCCCAAGTCGGAATCGTTAACCCCTACTGTTGAAATTTAAATAATTATGTGAACATTAGAAAGCAAACAAACCAACACAAAAAACAATAAAGCAACAAAACAAAAAAAGAAGAAAAAAAGATAAGGGGGGGAGGGGGTAGTACTATTTTTATTTATTTGTTTTTATTTTATTCTTTTATATCGAGGATAATGGGATAAACACTCATGTGCTTTTTTTCATCCAGTCCCTGTGTGTGTGCAGTTGTGTAAATACTGTCATCTGTTCCCACCGGCACACAATGGCCTACTCTTACGAAAAGCGGAACAATAAGGCGGCTAGCAGGGCACATGCATATCAATGCAAGTTAGGCTCTAACAGAACTGTCTCTGTAGTTTTACAGACTGTGTATTATGTCGATCCATCTGGATGATAATGATAATTATATAAATAATTATGAGCTCAGGCTCGTGCAGCACTCTTGTGCTTGTGTGGGCCTGGCCAGCTGTTTCATAGAGAATTGTGCTATTTTGGGGTGGCCCGAGGCGCCAAAGTGGGATGACTTGGAGCCACAGTCCCTAAGTCGGATAATTCCACTGGGACTCTAATATCATCTCAACCAAAAACCAGCGATGATTATGACGATAATAATAATAATAATAATAGTAGTATAGTAGTAGTAGTAGTAGTAGTAGTAGTAGTAGTAGTAGTAGTAGTAGTAGTAGTAGTATAATTATAAAATAAGACTACTGTGCAGCTGTCAATATTTCAAACACCAGTCCCTACACTTAAAACCGAAAGATCTTACTTTCAGTTCAAAGGTATAATGACACTAACAAAGGCCACACTTTAGATTCTATTCACACTGAAATTCGACAAGATTAGGGTTATCAAAATGAATCATCTGGAAAAGTGTACAAGGATATAAGACATAGATATTGATGAATGATTTGAGGGGTGTTTTCTCATGTTGGCTGGTATTTTTGATACTCGAAATTAAAATCTTAGAATGTAAACTAAAGCTATGAAAGAGAGGAAGGCGCATCATATAAAGTATTATATTCACCACAAAAGGCACACACAAAAAAGATGCAACCAACCAAACAGACAAAAACCAAAGAAATACCCCAATTCCATCGCTCCATCCCCCAAAAACTCAAGTAAAACAACACACACACACACACACACACACACACACACACACACACACACACACACAACACACACACACACCATATACACATTTTTAAACTAATGAACGAAAAGTACATACCCTAGTTGGAAATGTGGCATCTTTCATTGAAATTATTAAAGAAAAAACGTGCATATTCCTCTCCAAAACTGACGGCAAAACCATACCAATATTGTCGTCTGCAGGGGACCAACGCCTTAAAGACGAAATAGAGCAAAAATGTATTTGTGGTCACTGCAGTTGTTGTTTTTTTCTGCCTTATTGCGTACTTTTCATGTAAGTCTCACAGCTCTTTCCAAAAATAAAGTTGTTTGTTTGGTTGCTTGCTTGTTGTTTTTGTGTGTTTCTTTGTTGTTGTTGTTTTGTTGGTTGGTTTTTGTTCTGTTTGTGTTTGTTTGTTTGTTTGTTTTTTTGCTCGGTCTGGAGAGTCTTACTGAATAAATGATTCGTCACATTCACATTGTATTCAGTGTGGCTGCTGATTGAGTTGAGGAATTAATTAATTTCAGTAAGAAGTATTTAGAAGATTAAAAGGAAGGTGGCAGGACGGTTAAGACATTCACCTGCCTAACAAGTAAACTGTGAAGTTCTGGGTTCCATTCTAAGCCCCGCTCTTTCTTCCAACTTTGACGGGAAAATCGAACTGAGTGTCAAGTCTCTCAGAGGAGACAGTAAACTAGTTGGATTTGTCTGTTTACGTATTTGTGCACCTCAAAAGAACCCATGACAGCTGAAAACGGTAGATTCAATTCCCAACTGTATTCCCCAAGTTAGAATTCAACTACATTTTTTTTTGGGGGGGGGGGGGGGGGGGGGGGGGTCACATAATTTTATGTAAAAATCTTACCATTGGTGAGTGAACCTTGGAGCTCCAGCCTAGGAACCGAAAATTTAAAAAAAGATTTGGTAGATCAGCACTGAGATCTAACGAAAACACGATCAACAAATCAAGCGAGGCCAGTCTCATTAGAAAATAGACATTCCACATTTCCGCTTTCCTTTCCAACAACTAATACTTTTGTTCACTGTACTTCGAAACCACTCTGCGCTAAAGGTTTCGTTTCCTCTCCTCTCCATGACATTCCTCTCCCTGTTTTTTTGCACCCCCCTCCCCCCTCCCTCCATCTCCTTCGTAATCTCTCTCTCTCTCTCTCTCTCTCTCTCTCTCTCTCTCTCTCTCTCTCTCTCTCTCTCTCTTTTGCCAACTGTATTATAACAGTCCCTGAATATTCAGGGAAAGAACCGGATGAAAGAATGGGTATGATCGCTTTTCTGTAACCGTGGATGGAAAACATTTCATCATCATCATTACCACCACCACCATTCTCTCTCCTCTCTCTCTCTCTCTCTCTCTCTCTCTCTCTCTCTCTCTCTCTCTCTCTCTCTCTCTCTCTCTCTCTCTTCTCTCTCTCTCTCTCTCTCTCTCTCATTTTATTTTTATTTATTTATTATTTTTTTTACACCACTTAAAGTCACGGCAGATTTCTCTGCATGGAATTCGGGCTGCTCTCTCCCCGGGGAGAGCACATTGCCACAAGAGCCGCACCACCCATTAGTTTTTTTCTTTTCCTGTCTGCAACTGTATTTGTTTCCCTATCAAAGTGGCTTGTTTCTGCATGATTTTGCCAGGGACAACTTTCTTGTAGCCGTAAGTTCTTTTTTTTTTTGTTTTGTTTTGTTTTTGGCCTGCGCTAAATAATTTTGTGTAACACACGGGACCTCGGTTTATCGTCTCATCCGAAAGTCTAGCACCCAGACCACCACTCGTGGTCTAATTACACCCAGTGTAAGGACGTCTTTGTTGTCAAAGGGTTGTCAGTCACCAGTTTCTGTGACAGGATTTCGATATTGCTGATATTCACGGTCCAGCCATGTTTTTTTTTTTTTTTAATGACTGTCGCGTTTATTCTGTGTGTGTGTGTGTGTGTGTGTGTGTGTGTGTGTGTGTGTGTGAGTGCGTGCGTGCGTACGCGCGCGAGCGTGTACGTGTGTGTGCGTGTGTGTGTGTGTGTGTGTACACACACCTTCGCGTGTGTGTTTATTTATTTATTTATTTATATCGAGGATAATGGAATAAGCACTCATGTGCTTTTTTTTTTTTTTTTTTTAACATCTAGTCCCCGTGTGTATGCAGTTTTGTATCTTGTCATCTGTTCCCACCGGCAATGGCCTACTTTTACGAAAAGCGGAAAAGGAGTTAACGTGTGCGCAAGATGTTGTGCGTGCGTCCGCACACGGGGCCTCGGTTTATAGTCTCATCCGAAGTGTGGTGTGTGTGTGTGTGTGTGTGGTGTGTGTGTGTGTGTGTGTGTGTGTGAGAGAGAGAGAGAGAGAGAGAGAGAGAGAGAGGGGGGGGGGGGGTTGTTCAGTGTTCGCCTTTCCTCCTTATCTACTTCAACAACAACAAAAATTCTTGTTGCATATTGTGTGGAGTTTCTCCTTTCTTTGCTGAAGCTATGCAGTGCCGCTGACTAACCATTCTTTTCCCCTCGGCCAGTCATTGTCTGATGCACTTTACACTGAAACCCATGCCCGTCACACACACACACACACACACACACACACACACACACACACACACACACACACACACACACACAAATATCGATATATAAGAATTTTTAAAAAAATAAAAGAATAAATCAAAAATAAATAAAATAAACACAATCATCGTCACCATGTACGATCACTGAGCACATTATGTGTGCTTGCACTTTCAAGTGAATGTACGTTATGGTTATTGAATATGCCCGCCAGTGTGTGTGTGTGTGTGTGTGTGTGTGTGTGTGTGTGTGTGTGTGTGTGCGCGCGCGCGCGCGCGCGCGCGCTGCATGTGAATGTGTGAATGTGTGCCTGCGTGCGTGTGTGTGTGTACGCGCACGCACGTGTGTGTAAAACTATGCAAATGCGTGCATTCACATGCGAGCGCATGCGTTCACACACATGCCTTGCCGAAGCATGTAGCGTGGGCGTGCCAGTGAAGGCTAGCCTACAGGCTGCAAGTGCCCACGTATTATTTTTCTCACAAGCAGCGCCCCAAGCCCGCAACGTGTGTGAAAACTGGTTTCTGAATTGCGTTTTTGTTTTTCTGGTTAGCGACAACAATCCGAACACGAATAATAAATAAGCCTAGCCTATTGATTTACACATGTACACAGCCTCAACCTACGGTTAGGCTACAGAATCTACCATTGACAGCAGTCCACTTTTCATTGGTTGACACGCGCCAAACGAAACCTCTCCACGTTTTTAGCCCTAGTTACCAGTCGGTCAGACCAAAGTGGGGATAACAATCAATTCCCGTACAGGGCAGATGAATTCTGATACGGGTTTCCCCCGAGTCTATAGGCCTATTGGAGAAAAGAACATCAGTTGTTAGCAGAAAATGTAGATCAGGCTAAGGCCAACTGAATTTCTGTGAGGCAAAACACCACAGCCTAACTTTATTCTCTCAAGTTTAACTAAATTTTTACTCTTTCATTTGTTTCTATCAATCTAACAGAAACTAGAAGTCGTTTATCAAACTGCTTACAAGAGCTATTAAGTCTAACACACACACACACACACACAACACACGCGCCACACACACACACACACACACACACACAAAACATTGATTTCTTCCTGAAAATTTAATTTTAACAAAACTCTGGAGAATAGAGTTGCGATGTTTTGCCATGCATCGAAAATACTACAAGGCTATTCAAAGATAAAATCAATGAAGTTAGGTCGCTTTACTTTTACAATTGGTGTCACATAAATATGGCCCTCCTACAAAGCAAAAGCACGGACAATTAAGTTGATTTTCACAGTACATCTTTAATGCTATTCATTTTTCTACTATTCATTTACTATTCTTTTATTTCGATGATAAAGGAATAAGCGCTCATGTGCTTTTCAGACGAAAACACAGGCAGAGGCAGCACATAACTCCGAGTTTGTCTGGGGGTCTATATTAGCTGATTGGGGAACTGTCCCAACTTTGTCCCCGGGAGCGCGACAGCTGTGCCCCCCCCCCCTCCCCCAAATCACCCCCCCCCCCCCCCTTTAACTCCTTTCCACTTTCGATGACCTGCATTCACTTACGAGTTCCAATTAGTATACCCATTGGGGATTTACAGTAAGCTGCTGCATCCATACGGTGCATGAGGGAAGCCAAACTTCTCACCATGTCTGACAAGAGATGTTCTTGCGTTTTGTTAGTTTTCATCTCTGCTCTTCTGGCGATTGCTGGATCGAAGCAGCAAAGTGATGATGACATGCGTCAGGTAAAGTGAATTTTATTGCATAGCATGCTTTTAACTGTAATTGTCCCACGATCGGCCTCGTCGATAGGCATCTAAACGCCCAACGGCTTACCCGCGATGCAAGCAATCGTGTTTCTGAGTTGGCCTCTGGTGCTTGTTAATATTTGTATAATTTGCAAAAAATGTATTGTTCTGAGCTTTTGTCCTTTGCTGAAGTGATGTAAAGGGCCTACTTCAGTTGTCGTGTCTCTTATCTTTTTTCTTTTGTGAAGGCTTACAGATCCATAGATCGTTTTTAACTGTCACCCCCATTTGGTGAATGCTAAAAAATAGGCTAGGCCTATAGGCTATTAACAATTATAATCTTTAGAAATGTTGGCTGTTGCATAAATTGACAGGGGAAATAGTTTAGGGGAATAATTATTATATTATTATTATGTGCAGGGTACTTTAAACTTTAAAGGGAACAAATAAAAAAGTACCAGGCTGTTAAACAAAATAATGGAAGAAAAAGATATATATATATATATATATATATATATATATATATATATATATATATATATATATATATATATATGGGTGTGGGTGTGTGTTTGTTTTTCATTTAAAGTCTGTTCACTTAAGGTGATTTTAGACTTAAACAAGCATTAAAAGTAGCTAAAACAAACCCAACAAATTGAACAAATAAATTCAAAAGAAAACCTATAACAGAACATCAATAGCAGACTGAGAAATAACTTTAGCAATATCAACAATTTCTGGTCTACGAGTGAGTAAACCCACAGATTCCCTTTTCAGATCTATGTTACCAGACTTTTTGAATAATGATGTCAAGATAGTGCAATCAAAAAGAATGTGTTTACCAGGTAAAGGGTGAGAACAAGCACATACCACGTTTTGGGAATACTTGGTTTTCCAGGAGTTTAGACGCGCTTAAATATTATATTTATTATTATATATTATATGTACTTTCTGTTCGTTTTTCTCTTCGCACCCTTTTTGCCAATTTATCTGCTGTTTCATTCCAAAACATACCACGATGTGAGGGAATCCAGCAAAATACTATTTCAGTACCTCTAGACATAATGCTATGTATCAAGTATCTTATATCAAACAATAATCTTTCCTTATCTTTGGGTTCCAGTCTTGTAAACTATACAAAACAGATTTGGAGTCAACACAGAAAACAGTAGGTGGTGTGTGTGGGGGTGTGGTGTATCTGTTACTTGTGTTAGTGGACTTAATACAAATCTTATAAAATACTATGAAAAGAACCTCAAGTTTGTTTATGTTGTTAAAGTATTAATATTAGGCCAATTTGTGTTTGTTTTGATTTTTTGTTTTGTTTTTAGGGATGAGAAATTTGTAAAACTGAGTGTATAATAAATACATGCTGAGGGCTTGATCCAATTCTTAAATTAAAAAAAAAGATGTTGGTAATAGTAAGGAAAATTATAATAATGGTAATAATAATATCAAAGAATGTAAAAATAATAGTATGAAATTGATCTGAGAAATAACTGCGCAAGCTGGACAGATCCAAGTGATTGCTTTCAAAATACCGTGTTTTGTGGATTCAAGTCTCAACTACTGAACTAGTCTCTCTTTTTTTTTCTTCCAATTTTTTAACCCCCCCTTTTTTTTTTCTAACAAGGTAAAGCAGGCTATTTTACACTGCAGTGAAAGACAAAATTTGGCCAAGTAGAACTTACTGAACACCATGCTCTAGTGCCATTTGATCTAATTCTAAGATTGTAGATCTGAAAAAAAAGATAATGTTTAAAAAAAAACATCTGATGCATATTCATATATAATAAAACATGTTCACACTGTCAAGTCAACAGCTGCAGATGATAACTCATCACTCATTTATCTTTATTTGTTTTCACAGACATTTTTTAGTTCTTGGTTTTGGGTAGGGTTTGTATATTTTTATTATGTTTTTGTTCCCACCTTTTTATTGTGCCCCCCCCCCCCTTAAAAACAACCCCCCCAAAAAACAACAACAACAACAACAAACAAAAACATGAAAAACAATTACAAAAAACAAAGAACACAAAAAAGCAAACAGACAGCAACAACAAAACAACCCTTAGCAAACCAAGCCAAGCCAAACAAACAAACCAGTGTTAATTAATATTGAGTTTGGGAGTGCTAATTAATATCATTATCTTTCATCATCTCTGTCAACTGGCATTGTTACTTTGTCTGATACACAGATTGCATGAAACATGCATGATCATGATGCAAGCAGTTTTATTGTTTTTAGGATGAGGCTATAAACCGAGGCCTCATGTGCGAACGCATGTAGAACATCATGTATATGTGTTAAAAACATTTTGCACACATGTTAAAAACCTGTTCCGCCTTCCGGAAGAGCAGGCCATTGTGTGCCGATAGGAGTGAAGGACAAGAACATTAAATGATTTATTAAAAAAACAAGCATGCGCACAGGTGTTGTGTTTAGACACCATCCCTGAGGAAAAACGGGGAGTTTGAGTCCCCAAGGAGATTTATTTATTTATTCTTTTATATCGAGGATAATGGGATAAGCACTCATGTGCTTTTTTTCATCCAGTCCCCGTGTGTCTGCAGTTGTGTAATATTGTCATCTGTTCCCACCGGCACACAATGGCCTACTCTTACGAAAAACGTAACAGGATTTAATGTGTGCGCAAGATGTTCTGCATGCGTTCACACAAGGGGCCTCGGTTTACAGTCTCATCCGAAAGATTTTTGAGGAGAGTGGAGTCAGCACTGATGTTATCCCCTCCAACGGGAATCGAACTTAGTTAATCAAATTGCCAGCGCAATGTTCTGACCACTAGGCTATCCGTCCCCTGGGCTGTAGGTCTATTTGGTGATGTTCCTGCAACAGCATTTCGTAACCAGACAGGCAGCCAGTGAAGAGATTGCAAAAGAGGAGTAATGTGTTCAGATTTTTTCTTTCTGAGGACAAGTTGAGCTGCAGGATTTTGTATCCATTGAAGGGAGTGGATAGATGATGCTGGTAGACCAGCCAAAATTGAACTACAGTGGTCAAAATATGAGAGAATGACAGATGTTGCATCAGTAGACAGATGTCATGTTTCATGTCCACTACGTATTTTCCTGTCTGAAAATGCTCCTGTCCTGTTTCATGTCCACTGCATATTTTCCTGTCTGAAAATGCTCCTGTCCTGTTTCATGTCCACTGCATATTTTCCTGTCTGAAATGCCCCTGTCCTTGTTTCAAGTTTCATGTTGGCTGCGTTTCTTTCCTTCCCTCCAGGCAGTGCTGGAGGACAAGGTCCGAACCCTGGCCGAGTGGTCTGCCCACCACAGTGTGATCCCTCTGACATCGGATCAGTTCAAGACCTACCTGAAAACTGCCCCCCGGAACTATTCCGTCATTGTCATGTTCACCGCCTTAGAACGTCAAAGGGGCTGTGGAATTTGTGGGTAAGGCATCATTGTCGATGAATGGATCAGTGTTTTGGTTTTGATAATAATAAAAAAAGAATGTAAATAAAGATGTGTGCATAAATGAAATTGAGCGAATATTTCATATGTAAAAAAAGGTAAAGGTGTCCCATAACCTTTGTGGTCATAGGGGAGCGAGGCTTCAAAGACCTCAGTTCTCTAGGGGCCAGCGTGTTGAGAGCGGTGCCCATCTCCTCTCCTTCACTGTTTTACAAATAACTGTGCAGGCCTACACTATGGGCTCTTGTATGTTTCTGTGTAACAACAATGCATAACCACAACTGAGTTTCATCATATACTGATGTATAAAAGCGCTGTATCTTGCAGACGCACTAAGGAAGAGTTTGAGGTGGTGGCCAACTCCTGGAAGATCTCTCAGCACCATTCCAACAGTCTCTTCTTTGCCATGCTGGACTATGACAGCACTTCGACATCTTTCAGATAGTGAGTCTCAGGTCACAGCCTTTTATGATCAGATTAAATTGTTTTTTCTCTCATCATTGTTTCGTATTTGTATTTTGTACCACTTTACGTCACAGCAGATTTCTCTGCGTGAAATTCAGGCTGCTCTCCCTGGGGAGAGTGCGTCGCCACAAGTGCAGCGCCTACCCATTTTGTTTTCTTTTTCCTGCATGCAATTGTGTTTGTTTCCCTATCAGGGTGGCTTTTTTCTACAGAATTTTGCCAGGGTCAACCCCCTTGTTGCTGTGGGTTCTTTTACGTGCGCTAAATAGTGATGTATAACACACAGGACCTCGGTTTATCATCTCATCCGAAAGACTAGTGCCAAGACCACCACTTAGGGTCTAATGGATGGGGAAAATGTTTTGGGCCGAAATGGGGTACAAACCACCTCACACTCCAACCCAGACTTTTTGCTTTCTAGGCAGGGTACGTTACCACCTAGACCACCTGTAGGGTGTATCCAGTGCTTAAATGCTGAATTGTCAGATATTGCGATGTGCTTATCTATTTTATTTTTATTCTTTATTACGATGATATTGGAAGAACCACTCATTGGCTTTTTTTTTTTACATCCAGTCCCTTTGTGTATGTTGTTTTGTCAGTTTTGTCATCCATTCCCACCAGCACACTGTGACCTACTCTTCTGACAAGTGGAACAGGTTTTAATGTGTGCGCGAGATGTTCTTCATGCATTCGCACACAGGACCTCAGTTTATAGTCTCATCCGAAGGTCTTATGGGGGGAGTGGAGTCAGCACTGATATTAACTCCAGAGGAAAGAGCCTCTTGAACGAGATTTGAACCCTGGTCAGCAGATCCCGAGTGCATCACTCTGACCACCAGGCTATTCTGTCCCCTCTGTGTAGTAAGAAGGCTGTGTCTAGATAAACAGGGGTTTGAAACAAAATCTTCCTTTCTAGTTGTTGTATGCTCTTGTCAGTGAGAGTTGTTATTCTTTTGATGCTGAACATTTCTTTGTTGGTACATATTCTCAACAGTTTTGGAGTGAATTGCTGATTGTATTTTGTTTTTCTCTATGTTTAGTAATCGTCCATACCCTGTGAAAGAAATTAAGTCTTGAAGCTTGCAAACTGGTATTGTGTGAATTTTGGAATCACAGTTTAAAAAAAACTATTTTCCAGATGAAGATTCAGAGTGTTCCCGTCTTTGTGCACTTTCCTGCCAAGGGCAAGCGAAAGAAGGCAGATACCACAGATTTGCGAAGGTAATGGTGTCTATACCACCCCCCTCCCCCCCACACATACACACACACACACTCACTCACACACACACCCCCACACACACCATACACCCCCACACACACCATACACCCCCACTCACTCCCCCCCCCCCACACACACACATACACACACAAACACACACACACACACACACACACACACACACACACACACACACCTTTTCTTCTTTTTTCTTCTTCTAAACTTGAATTAAGAAAAAAAAGAATTATTCCTTCGGCAAAGCATGCGATTTCGTAAATCTTACCATTCGTCATCATCAGCGCAAGTGGCCTACTTTTCTGGAAGGCGGAACAAGTTTTTTTAAATGTGTGCAAGATGTTAATGCATGCATTCGCGCATGGGAACTGGGTTTGTAGTCTCATCCATGTGTGTGTGTGTGTGTGTGTGTGTATGTGTGTGTGTGTGTGTGTGTGTGCACGCGCGCGAGCGAGTACTGTCTCATAGTGTCTTATGCTTACTGCTGCCTTTTAAAAAAAAATTTTTTATCTTAAATATTGTGAAGCACCTAGCATTATAATTCAGCAGCAACAGTGTAGCAACAGCAGCAACAGTAGTAGTAGGCACTCATCAGTCTCGGAAGACTATGGAGTTGCGCTCTAGTCTTTAGAGTGCAAAGCCTGGGCAAGTATGTATGGAGGGCAAGCTGTTACCCATGCAGCAGACCCCCCCTCTCCACGGCACTGGAATGATCCATTGGAAGGGCATTGACCGATACGAATGGTTCCAGTACCGTCGCAGGAGCCACCAGAACGTTGCCATATACCTACAGCCCCGAGCCACTCTGGGACTCCAACTCCCCAATTTTTCCTCAGGGATGGTGTCTAAACACAACACCTGTGTGCATGCTGGTTTGTTATAATTTTGTCATCCGCTCCTACCGGCACACGATGGCCTACTCTTCCGAAAGGTGGAACGGGGTTTTAACATGTGCGCAAGATGTTCTGCGTGCATTCGCACACGGGGCCTCGGTTTCGAGTCTCATCCGAATGACTTTGACATTCAGTTTGATTTTTTCGTCAAACTGGGAAGAAAGGGCGAGGCTGGGTACAAACCCAGAAACTCACGATTTACATATTGGCAGGCGAACGTCTTAACCATCCTGCCACCGTCCTTCCTTTACTGTGCAAGATGTTAATGCATGCATTCGCACATGGGGACTGGGTTTGTAGTCTCATCCATGTGTGTGTGTGTGTGTGTGTGTGTGTGTGTGTGCGCGCTACAGTAGTAGTAATAGTAGAAATAGTAGTAGTAATAGTAGAAATAATAGTAGTTAATAGTAAAAATGATAGTAGTAATAGTAGAAATAATAGTAGTAATAGTAGAAATAATAGTAGTAATAGTAGAAATAATAGTAGTAATAGTAGAAATAATAGTAGTAATAGTAGAAATGATAGAAGTAATAGTAGAAATAATAGTAGTAATAGTAGAAATAATAGTAGTAATAGTAGAAATAATAGTAGTAATAGTAGAAATGATAGTAGTAATAGTAGAAATGATAGAAGTTTTATTAGCCCTTTGGCTGCCACACCTTTTTTTTTTTTAGCTGTGGGACAGCTGACATCTGCCAAGGTATTTTTGGTCACAGAGGGTAATACTTCAAGGCAGCAGACAGAACACCTGAGATGGATGCCTACCTACCTACCTACCTACCTAGTGTTCTTATCCTCCTTTTCATCATCGTTGCTGTTGTCCTAGGTCATCATCATCATCATCATCATCATCATCATCATCATCATCATCATCATCATCATCATCATCATCATCATTTTCCTCCTCGGCTAGAGCTCTGAGGTTCACTGATGTTGAGATTTAACGTAGGCGATTATTTTTACCCGCTATGAAGGTAGCCGTATTCTGACTACTGGAATATCATTTTAAACAAGCAAAGAACACACAACAAACTCACTACAGTCAACAACAGCGGAACTAAACAAAGGGATTTCAGTATCAAATGCTTCATTTTGAAGTCTGTTTTTATAATATTTGTTGTCTGGAAATCAAATTACACAGAAATGTGTGTGAGAGTGTGTGTATGTGTGTTTGTTCATGTGTGTGTGTGTGTGTGTGTGTGTGTGCACGCGTGCACACACGCATACCTGACATTGTCTGCATGAGGAACTTGAAGCCAGAAAGAAAGGCTGCTAAGTGTCCCTGCCCTACAGCCTGCACTGACCTCTCATGGCCTGGTGTGGTGTGTGTTTCAGTTTGGACTTGGGAGCGGAGGAAATCAGCATGTGGGTCAGAGACAGAACACAGATTCTGGTAAGACCAGCCTGTCCTCCCCTCTTGCTCACTGCCCTGTCCACTAACCAGGCCACAGCTTGGTCAAGTGAACAGACGTAACATCAAAGCAACAACAGCAACAACAGCACCCTTGGTCACATTCATGTAGATCTCGCAGTTAAAACCACAACTGATTCCAACAGCTCCTGTGTTGTTGCCTGTAGCTACCTACACCTCAGCCAGCCTGGGATGTTGCTTGTAGCTACACCTCAGCCAGCCTGGGATGTTGCTTGTAGCCACACCTTAGCCAGCCTGGGATGTTGCTTGTAGCCACACCTTAGCCAGCCTGGGATGTTGCTTGTAGCCACACCTTAGCCAGCCTGGGATGTTGCTTGTAGCTACACCCTAGCCAGCCTGGGATGTTGCTTGTAGCCACACCTCAGCCAGCCTGGGATGTTGCTTGTAGCTACACCTTAGCCAGCCTGGGATGTTGCTTGTAGCTACACCCTAGCCAGCCTGGGATGTTGCTTGTAGCTACACCCTAGCCAGCCTGGGATGTTGCTTGTAGCTACACCCTAGCCAGCCTGGGATGTTGCTTGTAGCTACACCTTAGCCAGCCTGGGATGTTGCTTGTAGCTACACCTTAGCCAGCCTGGGATGTTGCTTGTAGCTACACCCTAGCCAGCCTGGGATGTTGCTTGTAGCTACACCCTAGCCAGCCTGGGATGTTGCTTGTAGCTACACCCTAGCCAGCCTGGGATGTTGCTTGTAGCTACACCCTAGCCAGCCTGGGATGTTGCTTGTAGCTACACCTTAGCCAGCCTGGGATGTTGCTTGTAGCCACACCTTAGCCAGCCTGGGATGTTGCTTGTAGCCACACCTTAGCCAGCCTGGGATGTTGCTTGTAGCTACACCTTAGCCAGCCTGGGATGTTGCTTGTAGCCACACCTTAGCCAGCCTGGGATGTTGCTTGTAGCTACACCTTAGCCAGCCTGGGATGTTGCTTGTAGCTACACCTTAGCCAGCCTGGGAGGGAGAGTCGCTGACTGCAGTGATGGACAGACCCTCAGCCCCCTCCTCACTGTCCCATCCCTCAGTGGCAAATCTCCACTGGGACAACAATTCAGTCACAAGTTATTGCATAGTGGGAAAGAGATGGAACCAATACCAGGGACCTCATTTTTTAAATTTCATTTATTTGATTCTTTTATTTGATTCTTTTATTTCTAGGATAATGGAGTAAGCACTCCTGTGGGTTTTTTTTTTTACATCCAGTGTCCGTGTGCATTCAGGTTTATAAATGTTGTCATCCATTCCCACTGGCACACAGTAGCCTACTCATTTGAAAAGTGGAACTGGTTTTAATGTGTGCGCAAGATGTTCTGTGTGCATTCTCGTACGGGACCTCAGTTTACAGTTTCATCAGAAGGACTTTTGGAGGGAGTGGAGTCGGCACTTTACTCCAGAGGAAAAATCGTCTTGAACAAGATTTGAATGTGGGTCAGCAGATCACCGAGTGCATCACTCTGACCACCAGGCTGTCCCATTCCAGAAATGATTCATGCCTTGATATTTCATTAAAATGATGGCTATACTTTTATGATCTATCAAAATCGGCAACTTGACCCCCTTCTGTCTAAAATGGCTCCTAGCAGAAAAATGGGTCAGGTGCTAACCGACTCATTTTGTGGTGGAGGGTTGCATTTGTCTTGACCAACAGTAAAATTGTTCCTAATACATGTTTGGCACGTACATCCACTTTCTTACATTTGGGGTGTTGGTTTGTTGGTTTCAGTTGGGTATGTATCTCGTCTTGTCAGAAAATATTTTTTGGCTCCAAAATGTATCCTGGGCAAATGAATTGACTCATCTTGAATGTCTTTTTGCTTTAGTTTTTACTATCTTTCCCTTGACAAACAAATTTTGCCTCCCATTTCTTTGGTTAGTATATAATCTACTTTTCTTTTGTTTCTTTATTTTGATTTCTTGTTGTTTGTACCTCAGTTAGAGCACTGCAAAGGGGATATTTGTGTATGTGACTGTTTTTACCCACCATCAAGGCAACTGCTTTCTGACCAGGATGGTGTCTAAACATGATACCTGTATTCATACTGTAAAAAAAAAAAGGTCATTCATCCCTACCGTCAAGAAATGGCCCTCTCTTCCAAAAGGCAGACTAGGGTGTTCAGTGCATGCACAAGATGCTCTGCGTGCCTTTGCACACCAGGCTTTGATTTGTCCTCTCATCTGTGGGTGAATGGAGTCAGCACTGATGTTAGCTCCAGGGTAAGATTCCCTTAGACAGCTGCCTTTGTGGGGGCTTGATCCCTGGCCGTAGATCATGACGGCAGTGCTCTAACCACTAGGCTATCTATCCTACCCCATATTTCAGTTTGAAGTGTCCATTCTCTGAAGAGAAATAACCCAAAACAACAGCCTACCTCTCTTCATATAGATCTATAATTGAGTGATTCATAGACTTTTGATATATCATCCATTTATTTTTGCCTAGGGCTGTTGTGTATGTATGTATATATATATATATATATATATATATATATATATATATATATATATATATATATATATATATATATATATATATGTGTGTGTGTGTGTGTGTGTGTGTGTGTGTGTGTGTGTGTGTGTGTGTGTGTGTGTGTGTATGTATACATACATATAATATGATATATACATACATACATACATACATACATACATACATACATACATACATACATACATACATATAATCCTCTCCCTCTGTAAAAAAAGCATTTTGATTTGGAAATCCTTTGGCTATGTTGTGTGTTGTGTGTTTTCAGATTAAGGTGGTTCACCCTATCAACTACACCTACCTCATCACAGTGATAGCCGTGATTGTCGGGGTTTGTGTTCTCCTGTTTTTCTTGCGAAATAAACTGCACTGGATCTTCAACACAACCTGTTGGGGCATGGTGGCTCTGGTGAGTTGTGTGCAACACAATACAACACCACACAAGACAATACATCACAAGACGAGACAAAATACAACACAATACAACAATGCTTTATTCACTTTTTTTCAGTTATATATGTATACGATATGATTTGACATATAATCAGCAAATAAGATGATATATTATTTTTTGCATTGTATTTGTATACATTTTAAAGTCACAGCAGATTCCTCTGCTTGAAGTTCTGGCTGCTCTCTCTCCCTTGGGAGAGCGCATTGCAACAAGAGCAGGACCACCCTTTTTTTTGTTTTTTCCTTTTCTCGTGTATTGTGTATTTGTTTCCCTAAGTGGCTTTTGTTCTACAGAACTTTACCAGGGACCACTCTTGTCGCCGTGGGTTCTCTTACGTGCACGCAATGTTTTGCACACAGGGCCTCTGTTTGTTGTCTCTTCCAAAAAATCCAGACCACCACTAATGGTCTCGTGGATGGGGGGGGGGGGGGGGGGGGGGGGGGGAAGTTTCAGACACAAACAGGGATGGAGTTACCACACACTTCCAACCTGGACTTTTCGCTTCCTAGGCAGCTGCTTTAGCTCCAGACCACAGATCCACTGAAAGCATGCTAACATGAAACACTTGAATTATTTCAGAGAATAGTAGCATGAAAAGTCAAAACTACGAGGCAAAACAAAATTTGTTACAGAATTTCAATGATTGTCTAATGCACCTAGCAACTGTGAAAAATGAATTTCTCCCTCCTGCTGTTACACAATATCTGTTACTTCAAATAGGATGGAAAGTGGTCATGATATAGAATCAGTGGTACAAACTTTTGATAGGAGTCAAAGTGCTATAGTTGGTCCCTAAGAACAAGGTTGTTTTAAGGAATGTGGGTTTGGTTTTATCTCATTTTATGTGTGATTGATGTGGTTTTTCCCACAACACAGTGTCCACCCTGGGTTGACCTTTGTAGTTGACCAAGGTGTCAATACAGGGAAGGACAGTAGAGTTGGTTTTATACTCTGTTTTAATCTTATATTCTGTTTTAATCTGTATCAAGTCACGCAGTTTTATTCTGAGATTTAAAATTTGACGAGGTGACAGCCCTGATATGGCCTGTGTGGTCGGCGGCACTATAAACAGCATGATAGGATTGGGCTCTGGTGCACACACAAGTTCTCAGTGCGAGTCTTGGAATATCTCACCTTCAGTATGTGTGGGGAGGCAGTTAGGTGGTGGTGCCTGTGCTTGGGTGTTGCAGATGGTGATATTCCCCATGATATTGGGATAATGTTGTGTTGTGTTGCAGATGGTGATATTCCCCATGATATTGGGATTGTGTTGTGTTGCAGATGGTGATATTCGCCATGATATCAGGATAATGTTATGTTGCAGATGGTGATATTTGCCATGATATCAGGATAATATTGTGTTGCAGATGGTGATATTCGCCATGATATCAGGATAATATTATGTTGCAGATGGTGATATTCGCCATGATATCAGGATAATATTATTATGTTGCAGATTGTGAGAAACGCCATATCAGGATAATGTTATTTTGTAGATGGTGATATTTGCCATGATATTGGGATAATGTTATTTGTTGCAGATGGTGATATTTGCCATGATATCAGGATAATGTTATTGTATTGCAGATGGTGATATTTGCCATATCGGGATAATGTTATTATGTTGCAGATGGTGATATTCGCCATGATATCAGGATAATGTTATTGTGTTGCAGATGGTGATATTCGCCATGATATCGGGATAATGTTACTGTGTTGCAGGTAGTGATATTTGCCATGATATCGGGATAATGTTACTGTGTTGCAGGTAGTGATATTTGCCATGATATCGGGATAATGTTACTGTGTTGCAGGTAGTGATATTTGCCATGATATCGGGATAATGTTACTGTGTTGCAGGTAGTGATATTTGCCATGATATCGGGATAATGTTACTGTGTTGCAGGTAGTGATATTTGCCATGATATCGGGATAATGC
The DNA here is from genome assembly GCA_030674155.1 of Stramonita haemastoma. NCBI lineage: Eukaryota > Metazoa > Mollusca > Gastropoda > Neogastropoda > Muricidae > Stramonita > Stramonita haemastoma. The sequence continues at coordinate 2,289,950 of CM060326.1, read as the reverse complement.
TATTGTGTTGCAGATGGTGATATTTGCCATGATATCGGGATAATGTTACTGTGTTGCAGATGGTGATATTTGCCATGATATCGGGATAATGCTATTGTGTTGCAGATGGTGATATTTGCCATGATATCGGGGTTCATGTGGAACACGATACGAAAGCCGCCCACCATGCACGTAGACCACAGGACAGGACAGCCGGTGAGGTTACACACCTCCGTGTGCAAGCGCATGCATGTACATGGGAACACATGCTCGCACAACCATGCACGCACACATATATGTATATGTTTGCACACGTACGCACACAAATTTTCTGTCTCACACAGGTTTTTCTTTTTAGGTTGTGTGTGCAAGATATATGCTTGTCTCATGTTCCGTTTCCTTCTTTTAGAGTATTTTCTATCAGTTTTTCTTAACAGTTTTATTATTTTTATTCCAAGTTTCTTTTTACATCAGTTAGCACACTTTCTTTTTGCATTTTTTAAAAGTTGATTTTATTTTTAAAAATAATGTTGTTTATTTTTGTGCGAGAGCAAGATGAAAAAATGGAGAAAAAACACCACCATGATGTAAACTGAATCTTTTACCCACAAGAAAGATCCTTTTGACTTGACTTTACACACACACATATATACAAGGACAGACATACACACACACACACACACACACACACACACACACACACACACACACACACACACACACACACACGCACCCCCCCCCCAACATACACACACACACACACACACATACACCCATGTCCAGGAAACCAGCCTGGTGATTGAAAACTGATTTTGTGTTCTCTGTGTGTTTCTGTCTGCACAGATGTACATCCACCCCAACCGAGGCAGCCAGTTTGTGATGGAGACCTACATCATCATGTCTCTCTGTATCCTTCCACTGCCTGTGGGCTTAGCTTATAGCCAGCTGCACACCTCTCTATCTTGTTGGGTGTTCCCCAGCTTAACATTAATCCTCTGGGGGTCTGTCACCCAGAACATGCACTCTGTCTGTCTCACTCATCCCACCTGGGAATCACTGAGAGACCTTAGTTACAGCAGTCTGTTTCCCCCACTTTCAGCTCCTCTCAGTGGCTAATTATTCCATCCCAGCTGGTGCTAATTATAGCAGGAACTGACCACACTTGGACCAGGTAAAAGGAAGGGGTGTGCTAAATTGAGCACTGTGGACTGAGGGATGTTGGAGTTTTGCGCTGTGTAGTATGCACTGGTAGAGAAGTTAGGGTGTTTGGCTATTGTCCATCACCTTGCCATATAGGCAGATGTACTCAGACTTCAGAGGATATTTCCTCCTTAACCCTCTTACATTCCGTGTCTCTGAACACAAACTGCCCCTAGATTTCGCATTCCATCACGAAATCAGGTCAGGCACACATGCTGGCTGGCCTTTTCCTCCTAAGTACATACCAGCAGCTATAATTACTTCCAGACACTCTACAGAATTTCTCCTTCTGGCCTGATAGAGCTTTGACATGTGGTAGCAATTAGTGATGGTCACAGCCTGATGGAAATCTACTGTGTGTGTAAATCCCGGCAAATCCTGGATCGGGACTAAGAGGGTTAAAGGTGTGTTCATCAAGAGCGTATCATGGCTGAAGACAGTCTCAACATACCATGTCAAAGCACTGTGGATTTTGCGCCATAATTTTTGTGGATTTGTGCCATAATGATTTGTCACATCTGTATTTTCCAGTGCATTTTTGTTTTTTCCAGTACATTCTTTTTTTCTTTATCATGAATAGAAGTTGGTTTTGCTAGCCCCCCCATTTCAAGTTTGTCTTTCTCTCAATCTCTCTCACACTCTTTTCCCCATATTTCTTTCATACATACATCTGCTTACCGATTTCTTATTGTTGCCCTTGACAACCATCAGATGGCGCTGTGGTGGTGGGCTTCATCATGATGAACGAGATCGGCACATTGAAACGTCGCTGGGGCAAGATGTGTAAGTGTCAATGTCCCTGGGGCAAGATGTGTAAGTGTCAATGTCCCTGGGGCAAGATGTGTAAGTGTAAACATCATTGGGGCAAGATGTGTAAGTGTAAATGTCATAGGGGCAAGATGGGTAAGTGTAAACCATCCCCGAGGCAAGATGTGTAAGTGTAAACATGACTGGGGCAAGATGTGTAAGTGTAAACATGACTGGGGCAAGATGTGTAAGTGTAAACATCATTGGGGCAAGATGTGTAAGTGTAAACATGACTGGGGCAAGATGTGTAAGTGTAAACATGACTGGGGCAAGATGTGTAAGTGTAAACATGACTGGGGCAAGATGTGTAAGTGTAAACGTCATTGGGGTAAGATGTGTAAGTGTAAACGTCATTGGGGCAAGATGTGTAAGTGTAAATGTGCCTGTAATGTAAGCCCCATGCTATGCAGCAGGGGGGCCATCAGAGGGTGATTGTGACCGTGAGGGGTTTGTTCTGTTTCAGAGGGTGATTGTGACCGTGAGGGGTTTGTTCTGTTTCAGAGGGTGATTGTGACCGTGAGGGGTTTGTTCTGTTTCAGAGGGTGATTGTGACCGTGAGGGGTTTGTTTTGTTTCAGAGGGTGATTGTGACCGTGAGGGGTTTGTTCTGTTTCAGAGGGTGATTGTGACCGTGAGGGGTTTGTTTTGTTTCAGAGGGTGATTGTGACCGTGAGGGGTTTGTTCTGTTTCAGTGCTGGCTCTGGCAGGTCTGGCCTGTGTCCTCTTCTTCTTCGTCCTGCTGCTGAACACCTTCAAGGAAAAGAGCCCCTACTACCCCTATGGGTAAGGGGCGCCCTGTCTTCACCACTGTCACACTGCACCACAAAATGAGTCGCTTAGACCCTGACCCACTTTTTTGCACATTTTAGGCTGATGGGGGTCAGGTTGTCCATTTTGAGATTTTGATTGATTATAAAACTAGCCATTCATCTACTTGTGCTGAAGTATCATGGCGTAAGTCTGTTTCCTTTCGCTTTAAAAACAGGTTTTTAATCACCTAAGCCCTCATTCTGACCCCTATTATGATGCAGAATTTGTCAATTTCTCATTTTGTCATGTCCTGCAGTGTATCATTTCACTTTGTAATAACTTTTTACAGGATTGCCTGATTTTTATCTGTTTTTTGTACTGAATAGCCTTTTTATTGCCATTTAATAACATGTCAATAACTAAAAATTGATCTCTGTTGCAATGCGACTCATTATGTGGTGGAGCATTACAATTATGGGGTGTTATGTTATGTAAATAATAAGGAAGAAGTCTGTATTGTCCATGTGGATAATGTCATTGTTATTTCTGTTATATCTTAGAAAGAGTTTGTGTATGTCATCCATAAGGGTAATGCTTCTATCAGTGTTATGTGTTGTTTTTAAAAATCAGCATCGAGCATGGTTACCAATTAGGTGGGTGACCGTTTGGTGCCTTGGCTTTAGTACAGTCTCCCAGTCCACCCAGCTGTCAATGGGTACCTGCCCTCTTTAGGATCAGGGAAGGTAAAGCAGCGAGGGAGAGGAGATGGGCGCCGCCCTCAATATGCTGGCCCCTAGAGAAGCTGCGGTTCTGATTCCTCACTCCCCTACAACCACACAGGTATATGGGACACCTTTACCTTTTAGTCTTAACAAAACAACGAATTGAGATGTCAAAGAAAAAACTGGGCAAGGTCATTTGATTATGAATAGATGCCTGCATATATATGGACCCCAGAAAAGGGTGACAAGGTATTTTGATATTTAAACAAAACAACCCCCCAAGCCATATTGGATATTGATAATAATGACAAGTTATTGGCTGGCTTAACACGCTGATAGAAAATAGACTGCTCAGTTCAGTTTTATGCCACAGAATGGGAGAGATGCATCAGGCAACACTTGAATATGCTAAAGTGTTTCAGCCAAAAACTACTGTCTTCTTCCCTGGAACAAACTGAATGCTTTGTGTTGGCTTATCTATTTATTCATTCTTTTATTTTGAGGATAGTGGAATAAGCACTCATGTGCTTTTTAACATCCAGTCCCCATGTGTATGCAGTTTTGTACATTTTTTTCATCGTTCCACAGGCTCACAATGGCTTACTCTTTCAAAAAGGGGGTTTTAACATGTGCACAAATGTTGTGTGTTACATCACATGGGACCTCGGTTTATAGTCTCATCAAGGACTTGTGTGTGTGTGTGCGTGTGTGTGTGTGCATGTGTGTGTGTTGTGTGTTTGTGTGCGTGCATACATGCGTGCGTGTGTGTGTACACGTAGGCATGCATTGTATGTGTGTGTGAGCATGTTTATGAAAAAACCCAACATGCATGTTTACCTTTTTTTCAGATTTTATGACCTTCTGAACTACATTGGCTGGTAAACGATCTCCACCCAACCCACTGTTGCCACGGCAACGTAACAGCTGAGAAAACACTTGATGACAGAAGCATATTAAATTTTATTTACACACGCGGGCATTTTTCTTTACAGTTTTACAATCGTTTTCACTATTTGTGGGGCTCACAATTTTTGTTCTGCAATATTTTGCTTTCAAATATACCGTGTGCCATGAACCCTTTCTTGTTTTATTATTTGGTGCTGAAAGTGAAGATAATTTCAGTGTCTTGGAGGGAAAAGTAAATGTAAGTTGTGTGTGTGTGTGTGTGTGTGTGACTGTGTGTGTGTTCGCTTTAACATCTGTCCCCTAAAAAGGTTACCCTTTACCAATAAAAAGTGATATTAGGCAAGTGTGTGTGTGAGTGTGTGGGGTGTGTGTGTGTGTGTGTGTGTGTGTGTGTGTGGTGTGAGTGTGTGTGTGTGTGTGTGTGTGTTCTGTTATGAACCACTTACTACCACACCCCACAAAGAAACAAATCCAATTTTGTCATTTTCAGTGGACATTTTTGTTTGCTTGTTTGTCTGACTTGCTGGTTGTGTGTGTGTGTGTGTGTGTGTGTGTGTGTGTGTGTGTGGATGCGTGCATGCGCATGGTAATTGTACAGGGTGATACCTACTATTAAGAATCTAGTCAAATTGTGCAATTTTCAGTATTAGGGTTATTTTTATTTGTTTCTGTTGCCTGTATATTGTGTGTGTGTGTGTTTGGTTTCATGTATTTAGTTTCTGTAAAATATGACACTTACTACTATGAAAGTAGTCACGTATTGCAATTTTCAGTTGTAGGTTTGGTGTGTGTGTGTGTGTGTGTGTGTGTGTGTTTACTGTACATAATTATCACCAAAAAATCTAGTCAGATAAGACCTTTTTCAGTGGTGGGTTTGCATTTTTGTTTTGCATGTGTGTGTGTGTGTGTGTGTGTGTATGTGTGTGTGTGTGTGTGTGTGTGTGTGTTACTGTACATAATTATCACCAAAAAAATCTAGTCAGATAAGACCTTTTTCAGTGGTGGGTTTGCATTTTTGTTTTGCATGTGTGTGTGTGTGTGTGTGTGTGTGTGTGTGTGTGTGTGTGTGTGTGTGTAACAATAAAACAATAACAATAACTTTTCTTCAGTTTTTGCAGGTCATATAGCCAGCCCATAGGAACAACATTTAAACATGTACTTTCATGTATGGTGAACATCATTACTTCTGATATCTAAACATTTAGTAAGAAATAATCCAACTTTAAACATCAAACTAGGTCTAGTGCACATACAAAGAAGCTGAACTTTAAGAGTCGAAGGAAATCTGTAGTAATACAAAGGAATACATTTTCTCTGTGTGTGTGTGTGTGTGTGTGTGTGTGGTTGTGAGTTGATGACCTACCACCAAAATCAGAAGAAAAAAAATCGATTGTTGGAAAAAAAAAGAGTCGTGTTAGAGAGTGCTGTCATTGTGTTGGTATGGCTATGGCTTCTTACAACTGCTGATGTTTTATCCCCTGCCTTAAGTGTCAGATGAATTATTGCCTTTTGCACCAGCAGGTTTGTGTTGCTTTGTTTCTTTGTGTTGTGTTATCCTATAGTGGGTTACATGTAGGGAAAAGGTGAATAATAAAAAAAATAAAAACCTACAAAAACCCAAAGCAAAATCAAATACCCCCTCCCCTATGATCTGCTAAAAGACTTGATATTGGAAAATAATTCTATACCGGCAGGTCTGTTGTTGTTACTTGTCCTTAGAGAGTTTGGACAGGAACCAAGTGTTTCCACCACGAGGAAATGAAATCAGTGGGTTTTGGGCCACCACTCAGGGAAACAAGAGCATCACACAATTGGCAGGTGTGTCCCAATTTAGAAACATGGCACTGTGGATGTCACTCTGATTGCGTGAGAGGTAATCAAATTACTTCTTAAAAAAAAAAAAAATCGATTGTTGGAAAAAAAAATGATTGTGTTAGAGAGTGCTGTCATTGTGTTGGTATGGCTGTGGCTTCTTACAACTGCTGATGTTTATCCCCTGCCTGAAGTGTACATGATTTTTTTTTTTTAAGTGTACATGATCTGTTTCGAAAGTCACGACTGAATGTCACGTTTTTAAAACTTTTCAAACATCCTCCCCCCCCCCCCCCCCCCCCCCAAAAAAAAAGGAAAGGCAATGTTTTGAAAAGTAAAGGGCAACATTTTGATCTGCTGAATTTTTATTAATATTTTATTGCATCAGGGCATTTACCTTTTTTTTTTAATACTGCTGAATTAGGCCAGAGTGTTTACAGTTATCTCAACCTTTTTTGGGGGGGAGTTTCTTTTTAAAAAATCTTTATTTCAGCTTTTTTTTTTTTAAATAATGTCTTGAATCATAGCACAACAATTTTGGGGCAAAAGTTTTACTATGCGCACACACTCGCACACAAAAATCACCACACTTCCTAAAATAGATGCAATACAAGATTTCTCCTTCCCTTTGAGGAAAACTGAAGGAAGAATGGAGAATTCAGAAAACCACTGAGACCGGTTGTGAGCGGCAATGTCCTGTGCTTCTCCACACGTTTCTGTACAGCTTGTTTATTGGCATGCTTATATGTGATGCTCCACCATGAAATGAGTTGCTTTGCACCTCACCCCATTTTCCGCTAGGAGCCATTTTAGGCAGGTGGGGGTCAGCGTGTTGATTTTGATTGGTTATAAAACCATAGCCATTATTCTACCTTGTACTGAAATATCAAGGTGGAAGCTTGTTTCTTTTTGCTTTAAAATGTGTTTAAATATACCCAAGCCTTCATTCTTACCATCTGTTTCGATGCTAAACTTGTCCATTTTTCATTTGGTCACTTTCCGCAATCATTTCAATGTGTAATAACTTTTCATAGAATTGTCCAATTTAAAATATGTTTAAAACACAAAAAAATGATTGAATAGCTCTTTTATTGCAGCTTAATAACATGCCAATATCTAAATGTAGTGAAGCGATCTCTGGTGCAGTGAGACTCATTATGTGGTGGGGAGCGTCACTTATATACATAAATTGCTTTCTTTTTTCCTTTTTCTTTTTTAAAAGTTGTATTAAAAAGTACAGGATATGGCTTGCATGACAGACCAAGTCTGTCAACTTGGGTATATTTGAATGAGTATTATTTTAGTCCGAGGCCATCCAGCTTTTTCATGAGTACTGACCGTAGTAGTAAGACTCAACAACGACATGAACAGGTAAAGCGACAACAATGTAACGATAATGTTGAAAATAATGAAGAGTGTAGATGAGGTCCCATCTCTGCAGCCACCTGTGGTCTACAGTGTGTGATCAGAACAGCGGCAGGGAATGTGGCCTGGAGAAAGATGCTGAACAGACTACAATTTGTCATGAAAGTAAAGCCTACATTGAAAGAAGTGGGGACTACCATCCAAGATAAGCCTGGCATAATTCACTGGTGTGTCCTATTTTTAGTAACATGTGGCCTTGCTGTCTTTGCTCCTTACACAAGGGAAGCAATTAGGATCATCCTCAACAGATGATAACAGTAGACCTCTGCAGTGATAGTTATTAAAGAATAATAAACAAATATAATGATGTCTACTGCAACATTTGAAAAAAAAATTACCCACGATAATTATCAAAGAATAACAAAAAGTATAATGATATCATATACTGCAGCTTTTAAAAAAAACACCCATGACAGTTTTAAAGAATAACAAAAAGTATAATGATAATCTACTGCAACATTAAAAAAAAAATTACCTATGACCAGAAAGTGTGTCAAATTTGTTTTAAGCCCCAAGGTAAAATTTCCATGATGTAGGAACAATGAGTTAAAGCGCACAAAGGTTATACAGTTCCAAAACCATTCACAAGAGTCTCCTTTATTCTCAACTTATTTTCTTACGCTTTATGAAGCATCACTCCATTTCAACATTTTGCACTATGTCTATAAAAGGCTGACTGCGGGTTACAAACATTCCAATTTTGCTTTTTTTGTCTTTCTTTACTGGAATACATCTTTGGTTGCATTTAAATTCGGAATTTGGCTGTTCTGTTGGGGTTTTAAGACAGCTTTTTTTCTATTTATGGTTTTACACAAACTGAATAAAGACTGTGGGTGAAAGAGTTGGTGTCCTCTTTGTTTTTTGCAAGAATGTGAAGTCTGTAGGCATTTCTCAGTCTTCGGAAGACTATAGTGTTATGCTCTAAGCTTGAGGCTAAAGTAAGTATGGAGGACAAGCTGTTACCCATGCAGCAGACCCCCCCCCCCCTTCCCTTCCAAGTTAACTGGAATGGTCCATGGAAAGGCAATCACTGATACAAATGGTTCCAGTGCCATCACAGGAGCCGCCAGAATGTTGCCATATAGGCCTACAGTCTTAAATCACCTGGGGTACCCCAACTCCCGATTTTTCCTCAGGGATGGTGTCTATACATGACGCATGTGTGCATGCTGGTTTTTTTCATTTTGTTGTCATAAGCTTCTTCCAGCAGCAATGGCCTGCTCTTCCGAAGGCAGAACAGGTTATGTGTCCATGCTGTTGTGGTGCACACGGGCCTCATTCGAAGTCTCATCTGAATGAAATATCAGTGTGTGTGTACACTTGGAACAATGGCCATACAGTATTGGTTTGTGTACAGCTTTTGGTCTTCAGCATATTTCTCAGTGTTAAATTCAGGTTGTCTTTTGCATGTGTATTTGTTTCTCCTGCAAAACTAAGATATCCTTTTTCTCTCTTCTTTCAATCGCATCTGTGGAATTCTCTTCCCTCTAACGTCAGACACGAGACACAACAATCACTCTTTTAAAAGTATCTTAACTAGTGATCATCTTTTCAGTCAGTATAATGCCGACTAGACTACCCACCTAAAACACTGTGTGTGATGTGAGAGAGAGAAAGGTGTGGTATGTGTGCACGCTTGGCATTAGCTGTGTGTAAGGGTAGAAGATGGGGAAAGCACTGTAAAGCATTTAGAGTACTAAATAAACCATCTAGTTATTTATTATTTTTAACATAATTACCATCAAATTTTGTTGGTGTTTGGAGCATAAGGTGTTCTATCAGAATTGAATAACAGCTGTTGGCGAGATGTTACAATTTAGGAGGGGGGGGTGTCATCATTTTCCTCTTGATGTCAATGGTTGTGTTCTAGGTAATAATTTTTTTTGAAACCTACCAATGTTGGTCTGTAATGTTTAGATTCATTTGTTATCTGGAACAAATTGCAGACTATTTTTTTTACATCATTAAATCTACTCTTATTTCTACTGATTCAAGTATATAAGAATGAATAATACTCTGAAACTACCACCACTTGAACTGACTGAGGATAACCAAAAATGAACACAAAAATAAAGCACACACATACACATATACACTCACACACACTAACACATACCCCAAAAACACACACACACACAAACCACACAGTATAACACCAAACAAAATATCTCCAATCAAAACAACATTTATTGAAACAGAAAACAGAAATCTCTAACATGCAACAAACATACCACACACTCCTTTCCCTCAAAACTACATCATCACAAAACACAATTTCCTCTACTAGCATTCTCACAGTAATGCCGATATCACAGGAGTAAAGAAAATACCACTGACAGACAGAGACTACACACAAACTTCCACTTGTAACAGACAATATGAGTTTAAACGTGAAATCACTGTTAACAAAAACAAGATATCTGCTTGCTCGAAAACCTTTTTTTTTTTAAAGACAACATAAAAATTGAGAAATCTAGTGTTCCAAACCAGAACCAAGCAAAGCAAGACAGTTTATAAACCATTGCTATCAGCCCAAACAAAACGAAATAAGTCTACAACATAAAAATGGATTTGAAGAAACGATGAATCTGTGTACATGAATGCCGTATATTTCACAGTTTATTGCCTAAGCGACCAAATTACTCAGCATGTTTGTTTTTTTTAAAACACCTAACAAGTTTTCAGCGACAAAAAACGACATTTTGTATACTAGTGCTTTCACTGTTGGTTGAAGTAAAAGCGGACCAAACACTGTTGAAAAACGTGGTAACAGGAACGAAAGGTAACATAATGTTTAACACAGCGCAAATAAATGGAATGATTTTCCAGTCCAAAACGCAGAACTGCCAACCTCTGAATAGACTGGAGAGAGAGAAGTGTGCATGGAGTAAGAGACAATTCTGAGCTGACTACAACAGACAGGGGGCACAGATTACTGGTGAAAATGTTGAACTCTTCATAAGACAGTAGCAGAGGGCAAGGGTCCCAGTCTTCACTGACATGTCCACTTGAGGGAATCTTTTCCCCTGAAGTTAACATCAGTACAGACTAAAAAAAAAAAAAAAAACAAAAAAAAAACCATTTTAAATTAAAAAAAAACAAAACCCATCGAACAGACTCCACTCCCCTTCATAATGAGACTGTAAATCAAGGTTTGGTGTGTGAATGCTCACATAACACCTTGTGCACATGTAGAAAACCTGCATTTTTCATAGCGGTCAATTATGGGCAGTGGCAGGGAGGACATGACCATACCCAGCATGCATCCTGCTACCTGGAGAGGGACAGGCTCTGCCAGGTTCAATGTGCCCATGACACACACACAAAAATGATGTGCAGAACCCCTACAACTTTTCTCAGGTCAAGACAGTTTTTCAACACAAATTCTACAGGATTTTATTTCCCACCTGCACTAAAAAAAACAACAAACCCAACACAACCCGCCCTCCCAACACTGCTACAAAAACTATTTCTAGCGGCTGTTTTGGGCTTTAGAAACAGAGATTTATCACTGGACATCAACAGCCAAGTCGGCAACACTCCTAGCTGTGTCATAATTCACCACACACTTCACACACACACCCTCCCTATCTCTGGCCTCTTCATTTTCCACCTACTCTATGCTAACAGTTCACTTAGAAAAGGCAAAGTCTGATGCCAGCGTATTGATGATGGATGAAGCATGTAACATGAAATCTGTCGAGTAAACGAGACCGCACAAACTGGGGATAAATCACACTAAGACATCTTTCTTCTCAGTTCACATGCTAGTTTAAGTTTCTTCAATAGTGACGTTTTCATGTTGGCAACTATTTTCCTCACAATTTAAGTAGCCACATTTCATCTTCAGGAATGGAGCTTAGACAATACTAGTCCACATATTCAAAAAGAAAAAAAGCTTTGGTCATCTATTTCTACAGCTTACTCCTCAAAAAAGGTGGAGTGGCGGTTTAAACATTGCAAAAATAATTATCTATGCATGTGCTTATGTACAAAACCTATGTTTTAAAAGCCTCAACATAAAAATGAAAGTTAACCTCAATAATAAAGAGATTTTTTTTCCCAACTCTCTCAATTTAAGAAGATTTACATTAACACAAGATGCATGTTGCTACATTGTTGTGACAGTAACGGAATTGAAGCCATGAGTGTTTTTGATTTGCAGGCGACAGCAAAATGAACGTTGACCGACTTTGACCTAGCAGGCCAGTGGTGTTCTTGTTAGTGGGATGTGGGGTTACACACAGAGCAGGGTGATTTAGGACAGCAGGACACTGGGAAAAAATGTCAGGTGCCTTATAAAAAAAAAAAATTGAAAAAAGCTACTGAAGAATAAGCTAATCACAAATGAGCACAAAGTAGAAGAGGGAAACTAGTTCAGATTAATCATTTAATTGTTCAGAGTTAAGTTGCTTTAAAGCACAATTCAATTAAATAAAAAATTTAACTGATACGATAAATAAGCTGGGTAAATAAATTCTATATAAATAGACAATTACTTTAATAAAACTACACTAAAATTCACTGATAAGATAAAAATCAAATTCATAGATACACACATAGGTAACTGTTTATACACACATAGTAACTGTTTCAAAGAACAATAAAAAATATAGAAAAAATTAACTCCTAAGATTTAATTTTAAAAAAAAATACATTCATAAATAAGCACCAACTGTTTGACACTATCCGAGCAACATGAAGTGGAACAAACACTTCACAAGCAAAAAAAAAAAAGGTTGGCAGCTCT
>CM060326.1:2212600-2272600 GCA_030674155.1 Stramonita haemastoma | reverse complement strand
AGAAGAAAGAAAGAAAGAAAAGAAAGAGAAGAAAGAAAGAGAAAGAGAAAGAAAGAAAGAGAAGAAAGAAAGAAGAAAGAAAAGAGAAAGAGTGAGTGGGCTCTGGACTCTGACCATCTGTCCTGTGTTGGGGTTGCGGTGCATGAGGGGAGGGCCGCGGATGTGGTTCCACATCTGTCCTGACGTCATGGCAAATATCACAGCCTGGAAACAGCAGGTACACATCAGGGTCTCGTTTTCTTTTTATAACTGTATTAAAATACATTTCATAAGCATGAAAACATATTTTATGTGTAGCAGTACACCTAAGTTCATGATTACTAATGGTTTAGGTGTTTAATTCAGTACATCATAACAGTCTACATTTCAAATCAAGCAATTATCTAACTTTAAATTTTTAAGTGGTTAAATAAAAAAAACAAAAAAATTGGGGGGGGGGGGGGGGGACTGGGGGAGATGCCTAACCTAGTGATTAAAACAACACACATATATACCAACATGAACAAAAGAAAAAAAAAAGCAGGTTATTTGGGATAACTAAGTAAGTTAAAACAAAACCCCTGACTGTGTACACCAGCAGAATTCAGAAAAAAAAAAACCCCACATCCAAAGCAACTTTCCCCTCATTTGAATACACACAAACAAACCAGTATACATGTATCAAAAACAAATACAAGGATTATCTAATTGGAAAAAAGGCTTAAAAAATAATGAACAACAGTTGGAATTGTCAATTTAGCGATTTACACAAGCCATAGACATTTACAACAGCAGATAATTATAGGAGAAAAAATCCACCAAAAAATGTACATGTATCAAACACATACACGCACACCAACGCATGCATACATGCATGCATAGTGACAAGCATGCACGCACACACTGACATACTTTTTTTTTTTTAACATGTCTTATGTGAAGAGACAGTAAATTAACCCTAATAATAATAGTGATAATAGGGAAAAAAAGGAATTTATATATAATGCTATATCTCGCAAAAAAACAAATCAAAGCCCTTCAACACCCTCATTATTCAACACCCTCCCACAACTCCACACACCCAGCCCCAGCCCCCCCACCACCCCTCCCCCACCTTACCCCCACACAGACACACACACACACACACACACACACAGACACAGAGACAGACAGATAGACAGACAAAGACAGACAGACACAGAGACAGACAGATAGACAGACAGACACAGACAGACAGACAGACAGAAACACACACACAGACAGAGACAGACAGACAATCACTGACCAGCGCGACCATGGCCCAGCAGTTTTTGTTGTAGAGGAACTCCAGGTTGTTTCTCTTGAGGTACAGCAGGCCCCCACCAGTGCAAACAGCAGCACCAGGGCCAGCGTGCCCGAGTAGTTGGGGGGGCGGAACACACGGATCTGCAGCCAGCCAATCAACAATCTTCATGTCTACACATTTGGATTTTCTCTCTCTCTTTCTCTTTTGTAAGAGTAGGCCATTGTGTGCTGGTGGGAACAGATGACATTTACAAAACTGCATACACACGGGGACTGGATGAAAAATTGTGCTTATCCCATTATCCTCGATATAAAAGAATAAATCAAATCAAAATCAAACCAAATCTCTGTCTCTCTCTCTCTCTTTTTTTTTTTTTTTTTTTGTTCCTCAGCTACAACTCTCGAGGCTCAGAGAGGGTGAGATATTTTGTGTGTGTATGTTTTTGTTTTTGCTCCGACATGAAGGTTACCGCATTCTGTCTTTGGGGATGTATGTATGTTGGGTATGTTCATGATTTTTGCAAACCTACTGAACACTGAGATGAATGCTGCACACAAGACTTTGGTTTTCATACCTCTTAATATCACGAGCTTATCATCTCAGCTGAAGGACTAGCACCCAGACCATCACCCAAGGTCCGGTGGATTGGGGGAGGGGGGAGTTTATGTTCACACAGGAATCAAACCTGTGACTTCTCACCTTCCAGTAGACAGGTGTGTTATCTCTAAACCCCTTATACATCTTCTTCTTCTTCATCGTTGAACGCTCAGACAGCTCAACTACTGTTGTCTGTCATTATGAGCAAAATAGCATCATGCTGCTGTTAAGTGCCTGACAAGTCAGGCCCAGCGCATCCAACTTTGGTGCACAACCCATCTCAATCCTTAATAAAGACTGCATGTTTTTCTTACCTGTATGTCTGTTCGTTCAGCCACCCATTTTGATATCTGCTCCGCTTGAAAGCCAACCCTGCAAATGGGAAATAAAGTGGAAACTATCACTATGTGAAAACAAGAAATAAACATCAGGGAATGAATTCAGACATCATAGTAAAAAATAAAATGGAAACCATCACTATGTGATAAGAAATGAACATCATGCAATGACTGCAGACATCATAGTAGACAATGAAGAATCATAGACAAAAAAAATCATAACACTAACCTTTTCCAATGACAATGTGCTCACTGTTTTTACTGGATTTTCCATTCTGTTTAATTTTTTGCTTTTGTTGTTGTTCTATGTCATTGACAGCTGGTGACAGTGACATGGCAGCTGGTGACAGTGACAGTGAAAAAAGAACAACGGTACACTCTGAGATAAAAGTTTCCAGCCAAAATTGCCCTGGACTTCTTGTTGTGCGTTCCCCAGCTTAACACTTAGGTGGTCACCCAGAATGTGCCACTCTGACTCACTCATCCCACCTGGGAATCATTGTGAGATTGAAAATTGCACACTGGATGAGAAGCTTGCATATTCAACTGTTTTTAACTACCTCACCACATAGGCAGCCATACTCCAACTTCAGAGGAGCCCAGAAAAGAAAAGCTGGTAACCATGGCAGGTGAGCGCGTTGACTCTCCCACAATAAGTATACATATGCCTTCATGGCTATCAGTGACAGCAGGAGGTAAATCAGGGGAGGGAAGGACGGTTTGATTGTCTTTCCTTCATATAGTGATTTACTGAGGCTGTGAGTGTTCATAGGGCCTCTCTGCAACAGCTGGGAGCTGTTGTAAGGCTGCAGCTGTTCAGAATGTACAAGGTCTGAAATATTGTTGCCATATACTGCCTGCTGTTGTCTCTAGAGTGGGTTTAGGAGAGGGGATGTGTGTGTGAGTGTGTGTGTGTGTGTGTGTGTGTGTGTGTGTGTGTGTGTGTGTGTGTGTGTGTGTGTAGTGTGTGTGTGTGTGTGTGTGTGTGTGTGTGTGTGTGTGTGTGTGTGTGTGTGTGTGTGTGTTGGTTGGTTGGTTGGTTTTTTTAATTTTCTTAATTCTTTTATATCGAGGATAAGGGAATAAACACTCTCTTTTTTACATTCAGTCCCAGTGTGAATGTTGTTTTGTATGTTTTCTCATTTGTTCCTACCGGCACACAACAGCTTATTTTTTTGAAAAGCGGAACAGGTTTTAACGTGTGCGCAAGATGTTCTGCGTGCGTTCACACACGGGACTTTGGTTTATACTCTCATTGGAGGACTTAGCGTGAGTGACTGTGTGTATGTGTGTGTGTGTGCTTGCGCGCACACACACACACGTTCATGTGCATGCATGTTTCTCTGAAAAAAACATACAAGTAAGAGCATGAGGATGCATTTTCCAGTAATTATTGTGTGACCACCTAAATTAGTAAATATTTTAGTAATCTTCTTTAGAAATTTGAAAAAAATAAATGTAAGTACAGAGCCTGCCTCCCCATTTTTTTCAGAAAATAATAATGATAATAAATCAAAGGTAGGAAACAGTGTTCACTGCCAATGAAATAAAACATACATTGAAAAAAAAAACAAAAAAAAAAACCCTGATGCATCATTATCAATGATCATCTAGCAAAGACCAAATGTGTTCTTCCAAGTTCTTCAGATACATGACACACTGCCTGAAACACTCAGTGTAGTGACCCAGTAACTCCCCAAGAAGTCCAATGAAGACAGAAGTCAGATTCAGGAGTCAGTCCAGCCCCTACTTACCTGTGTATATCCATGGTGTCGGCTTTCTTAGGCTTGCCTTTGGCAGGGAAATGCATGAACACTGGGGCCGTGTTGATTTTCATCTATACAGAAGAACAGAAAATAATTTTTCAAAATCTATGTGTATCATATATATATATAATACATGTTTAAAAATATTGTTTTCAATCCTTGCTCATAAGCAGATTTTTGTTTTGTTTTGAAAACGAACCTGTTTTACTAAATTCAATATGCACATATTCAGATAAGTTCACAGGTTATAATTTTTCAAAAATGCAAGCATGCATATTCTCATGCATGCATGCACATAAGTATACACACATATGATATGTAGTCACACACGTGTGCAAATAATAGATCTGGATTTGATTTGATGTGTATATACACACACACACACACACACACACACACACACACACACACACACACACACACACACACACACACACACATACATGCATGAACACACACACACACACACACACACACACACACACACACACACACACACACACACATACACACACTATCACCTGTCGACACTTACAGGCATACATTTATATATAAACACATAAGCAGGCATACCCAAACTCAAATGTACATGTACATATACACCTGTATACAAAAGCACACACGACCTCTTGAAGGGCTTGGTCGTCTGGAATCAGCAGGCCTGTCCTCTAAGTTTAAAGCAGCAAATAGTCAGTTGACAAACAAACAACAACAAAATAAAGGTGGGGAAGGTTTCCCAAATCCACTCACACTCTGGAAGACATCGGGGCCTTCATCATAGTCGACCATGGTGAAGAAGAGGTCGTTGGAGTACTGCTGTGAGTACCGCCATGAGTTGGCCAAGATCTGGTACTCCTCATTGGCTTGTCTGAAAATCAGCACGCCACCTCTGAGTATCACATCTAAAATACATTTTTAATACTGATCAGAGCGAAAAATATTCCTTTCCATGTCATTTCATATGCAAGGTAAGACCAGGGTAGAAGAAGCCAGAGCACAAAGTGAAAAATGTTTGATATGAGAGCAAACAAAATGGTATCAGTTTCTTAAAGCAACCAAATACACATCATTGACTCATCAGGCAAACTACTAATCACTGTATTTTTTAAACCTTTCATCCCATAAAACAGCATATCTCATTCTCCAGCCCTAGTAAATTTTGAGCAGTCACTGCTGATGGAGGGTAAGGTAAGAAAAATATTCATTAAAATTTTGTTTCTCTATGACTGGCATCGAACACAAAGTTTGCAGGGGGCACAGGAAGAACCAAGATTAATCTCCCTTCATATCAACGAAAGTTAGCAATCCAAACCAAAGCTATTCAGTTTCATATAGTGAACTGACACAATCAACTTCCTGGTCATGGAAGGATTTGGCCAAAATGAGCTGAAATGGGAGGGTATGTTTAAAATGCAATATCTCTCATACTATAAATCAGAACTGCATGAAATTTGAGAATAGTGTGGGCAAATGATTGTTACATATGTTGCATTATTTTTCTTTCATGTTTGTAAGATGTGTCAAAAGTTGTTTGCTTGTTTTGTCTGCAATTATGTAATCTCTAGTAAACAACATAATTAAACACAATTGTGAGTGGTGTTTCCATGTATTCTGTATGAAAACACTGCATTACTAAAACACAAACATTCTCCTAAGGTGTTTAGTGTGTATTGACAAAGAGAAAAGGTTTCCTTTAGCCATACTCAGCTTAAAAAGTATGGCATGATGATACCTCATTTTCGAGTGGTTCAGGACACTAAGAGTTTAAACCTAAAGTAATGACTCATATATAGAAAAAAACAACAACTCACAAGCAGAAAAAAAGAGAATAAAAACTTGCAGAAAAAAAACATTACTTGCAGATAAAAACTCACAGAAAAAAGAATAAAAAGTCACTTGCAGAAAGAAAAAAAACAAAAAAAAGCTCACACGCAGAAAAAAAAAAGAAAGAAAAAACCCCTCACTTGCAGACGGAGCACTGCCTCTGGGCCTGTAGAGCAGTCAGCATGACGATGACGGAATAATTGCGTGGCGGCGTTTTGACATACTGACGGAACTTGTCTCCATTGAGGCGAATGATGGACTTCTTGTTGTTCCATTCCGTCAGCTGCTGCACCTTGTCTCCCAAGGAGCCCTGTGGGATGGATGTCAACATGCACCATTTGAAATTTTCATCACTGAGCATTGCCATTTGAATATTATATATTTTTCTGTCACTCTGTGTAGTGTTTGTTTTGGTAGTGTATAGATCTCTCGGTCTTTCACTCGGTCTCTCTTAAGAGTTCAAGGCAAAAACGACAGAGTTTAAAGAAACTCAAATCAAGTCAAAAACACTTTACTCATCCAACGAAGGGCAATACTCTGTAAAGTCTGTTCTTTTCCAAAATACCTTCCACAAAACAGGTTTCTATCAGTCTCTCTTTTTCTCTCTCATTCTCTTTCCTACAAAAAAGTCAAAAACACACAGGTATACACCAACATATGCATGTATGTATGCACTTATGTGCATGTAGCAGTACACACGCATGCATGCATGCACGCACACGTGCACACACACACACACAGACACACAAACACACATGTATATAAATCATGGGCTTGAACTGTCCACCAGTGAACACAAAATCTCCAACTCTCTAAAACCTGGAATAGTATAGTAATACTGAAGACACTGTGACCAGTGTGAGATCAGTGTTTGGTGCTATAGTATAGCAATTACTGAACTAGGCTATACTACCTCAAGTCAAATCAAATTTTTAGCAAGTCAATCAATGATCAACATCATCAAGATGCTGTAGCAATCCATGTCTGCCACAGGAGTCAGATCTGTCCTCTCCCCCCCCCCTCCCCCCCCACTTTCCCTTCTCCTCTGTTAAAAAAAAAATGCAGTGCTCTTGGCAAAAAAAAAAACACGTAAAACACACACATGCACCTGTAGACAGTAAGACACACAAAAAACAAACACATGTACACACAATGATACATGTATGATAATATAAATACAATACAAACACATGTATCATTGAATGCATGGAGGCATGTACAACACATACATGTATACTGTGCACACACATAATGACACACACAGACTAAGAGTGAGGCCCTATGTAGTATGTGTGAACACACATATTCTAGATAACATCTTGGATTCTTGCACACATGTTAAAAAAAAACCTGTTTCACCTTCCAAAAGAATAGGCCATTTGTGCCTGTGGGAGTGGATGACAAAACTGACGAAACGCATGCACACTGGGACTAGATGTAGAAAAAATGGACTTGAGTGCTACACATGCAACTGACAAAAAATGGGTGGGTAAGGAGCAGGATAGCCGCCGCTGTGGCCTAGTGGTTAGGGCGTTGTACTCGTAATCTAAAGGTTGCGGGTTCGATCCCAGCTATTCCGCTATGGCGTTGTGCCCTTGGAAAAGGCACTTTACGGCTATTTTCTCACCCCACCCAGGTGTAAAAGGGGTACCAACCTTGTGTTGGGGGTTAACCCTGCGATAGACTGGCGTCCTATCCAGGGGGGAGTCTATGACTCTCAGTCGCTTAACGCCACAGAAACCGGGATAAGCACCGGCCTGATGAGCCTTATGGCTCGGGACAGACTTTAACTTAAAGGAGCAGGATGGAGGGTGTGGTGAGGATAGGTTACTAGGCTGGGTATGGTTGGTTTTTGACAGATTCTTCACCAGATTGACCAAGCTCTTTCATATAGTTTACACCGCGAAACAGCTGGCTGTATACAGTGTATATTTATCAGAAAATGAGATGTACTTTCTGAAATCCGGCTACCCTTGGCATAACTGCCATAAGCCTGCGGCTACTGACTCGGTAATTGGTGAAGACTTAAGTTCAAGTTCTCCATAGGCATGCTTCGCCAGATGCATCTAATCTTGTATTTTCGCTTTCGGCAATCATTTGCAAAAAAACGTTACCTCTTTCTTTTTATTTTGCGATGCAGAATCAGATCGTGATCCTACGGCAACGAAGACTGCGTAGCAGATGAGCAGACAGCAGAAGTGCTTCATGGCAGCCATTGTTGCTGTGGAAGGAGAATGTGTTCCGGTGGCCAAATTCTATGATAAGATACAAGCATCAAAAGAAGGAGTAGGAGTGCTGTTTGTTTACAGTGAATAGTTTGTTTTCCCTTTGTCTTTTTAAAATTTAGATATGGCTTTCCAGGTGTTTTTTTCCTATTTCCTCTTCTACGAAACCCAGTGTTCCTGCTCCTATTTCACCCAGCGGGCAAAATGTTATTGTGGTTTCTCTGATTTGAAGCCAGTTGGAGGTGTAGATTCAAGATTTTACTGACATACCCTCCTTGGGGATTAAACAACTGTTGACATTAGATCTGACACCATTTCCATACAAGTCTTTACGGGTGAAACAATGAGCTGGAGTCCCATATGCAAACTTACGTATTATCTTACACGCACACTAAAACCCCATCCACTATTTTGTACCAGAGTATGGTAACAATGGCAGTGGTATAGATGATATAATCCCCCCCCCCCCCCGCCCGCAGTGTGCATCTTATTTAATTTTTCAAAGATTTATATTACTCTTTTATTTCGATGAAATTGGAATAAGCACTCATGTGCCTTTTTTGTTTGTTTGTTTGTTTAAACATCCAGTCCGTGTGTGCATGTAGTTTTGTACATATTGTTATCCTGTCCACTGACACAAAATTTTAATAGGCATACTCTTTCTTAAGGCAGAACAGGTTTTAATATTTGTTCAAGATGTCGTGCAATCTGGAGAAGAGTGGATTCCACACGGTTCAACTTGCCCATGACGCATTGCCTGGAAAATCCACTGTGGTGAGTGTCAAGTCAACTCAAAATGATTATTCAACCACACCCAGCCTCGCTCATTTGCACAGCTTACTGCAAGGTGACTGTGGTGCTGTTCTGTGTTGCCTGTTCTGATCCAACAAATGCAGTGCTGACACTGTTCCTAGTCAAGCCCTTGATGTCAATACATAAATTTTTGTCATAGACCTAATGGGACTACAAAGTGAACCCCACCCTGAGATGGGGGATATCATCATGTCCCTCGTAGAAACTCCACTTTGAACTACCAATCTCAAAGGCTGAAACACGATCTAGAATCAACCATAGGCAAAGAGACTGAGAAGGAACTAAACTTGTGAGCACTATGAAACCAGCTCAAGAAATGGCTAGTCCTACTGGCTAAATTTCTTGTAGTGGCTGATGATTACCGACAAAGAAAAAGATAATGGCTATGCTAAAAATCAGCTAGGTTTAGGTACTATTTTTCGACTTCATCATATACCTTTTCTCTTGAAATATCTCAGCATCAATTAAATACGGGCCCAGGAAACAGACATTTTAATTTTAATATAACTATGACCATCACAGTCAAAGGTGCAGGGGGCGGGATAGATCAGTGGTCAGAACGCTCGCTTTCCCCGAGTGAAGTTAAGCAGCGTTGGAGTTGGATGGGTGACCGTTTGCGCACCTTGGCTTCAGTAGTCCCCCCAGTTCACCCAGCTGTAAATGGGAACCTGCCCTCTTTGGGGTCAGGAAAGGTAAAGCAGCAAAGGAGAGGAGATGGGCACCACCCTCAACATGCTGGCCCCTAGAGAAGCTGAGGTCTCTGATGCCTCGCTCCCCTACGACCACACAGGTTATGGAACACCTTTAAAGGTGGATTATATTGATGTGGAATGATCATTCTAGGCATTGCTGTTTTCAAACCATGTGATTCGAGTGCGAAAAAAGCTGTTTCTAAAGGAAAGTATGTTACGTTGCAGTTTTTTCCAGATTGTGCAGAGCGGCCACAAATGAACTGATAAAGTATATTTTGACACTAGTGTAGTAGCATAGACAATGGTGTCGTTTGACTGGGGTCTGCAAGTATAACTTCCCTTGAAAAAAATGGCTTCCGTGTGGGCGATTGCCGGCGTGGCTACAGCCTTCAAGCTTCTTTTGATACCTTCTTAGTAAGTTTGCATTGTGTTTGGCGGTCAAGATGGTGTCAAGAATCAACCACATAAAAGATCATAGAAGCAAAATGAAGAGCGTATTCAGAAACACTAGAAATAATGCCATGATTGTAAGCTAATGTCGTCTGCAGACGTGGCATCACCGCACTGGATCACTTTCGTTTTCGAATGTTTCATTCCGTCAACAGGCGCTCGAGTTACTTCCTTCTCTCTGGCATTTAGAACCTAGCAGCCAACAGTTATCTCTTTGTATAGAGCGATACAGGCATCTTTGATACAGCTTTCAATTCCATTTTGAGTTTCCAGCTGTACCGTCTTACAGCTGCGAGCTGGATCAGTAATCTTCCATGCAACAAAACATCGCCGCCGCTGTAGTCTAGTGGTTAGGGCGTTGGACTCGTAGTCTAAAGGTTGCGGGTTCGATCCCAGCTTTCGGCTAAGGCGTTGTGCCCTTGGAAAAGGCACTTTACGGCTATTTTCTCACCCCACCCAGGTGTAAAAGGGGTACCAACCTTGTGTTGGGGGTTAACCCTGAGATAGACTGGCGTCCTATCCAGGGGGGAGCCTATGACTCTCAGTCGCTTAACGCCACAGAAACCGGGATAAGCACCGGCCTGATGAGCCTAAGGCTCGGAACAGACTTTAACTAACAACAAAACATCAGTGGTAGGCAGACTCCAAAGACCTAAACCCCTTTCCATTTTCAGTGCCTCAACTGCAAGACAAATAGAAGAAGGAAATCACCTTTAGCAGTTTCTAAGGGCATTAAAAAAAACAACCAAACCTATCCAGAACACTGACACCCGCTCACTTTCCTGCGAGGCACCTATCATGAATGTTGATGTGGAATGTGCTATTGTTTGTGTGTGTGTGTGTGTGTGTGTCTGTGTGTGTGTGTGTGTGTGTGTGTGTGTGTGTGTGTGTGTGTACACCTCTAGACCACCAATCCATACTATTGTGATGCTGTCACATGATAATACTAATACAGTAATTATAGCATAATATTATGATACTTTCATAGTTTCATGCTGTCATAAAATATGTGGATATTGTCACACAGTCATACTAATAGCATAGTATTACGATATTGTCATGGTAGTATAATGCTGGAATCTGTTGTTGCATAATGATAAAATAGCAATGGGTTTTTAGTTTGTTTGTTTTGCCTTAAAAAATTTTTTCCTTTCTTAGGCAGAACTCCATGTTTCACCAATGGTAAGATTTTTGCCCACCATTAAGGTAGCTGCATTCTGAATTTGTAATACTGTCACAAAATAGTACCATAGTATTATGATAGTGACAGCAAATGTGTTTATGGGGAACTGCAGGGTTTTTTGTGTGTTGTTTTTTTTCCAGTCGGTCAACGGATTTTGAAGTTCACAGAAACTGGCTGGCCATTACGCATTCTCTTCACTATAGTCGTTGGTATGAAGAGGTAAGGTGTGTGTGTGTGTGTGTGTGTGTGTGTGTGTGTGTGTGTGTGCGTTGCGTTGTGTTGCGTTGCGTTGTGTTGCGTTGCGTTGTGTGTGTGTGTGTGTGTCAGTCACTGTGTGTTGTATGGTGTGTGTGTGTGTGTGTGTGTGTGTGTGTGTGTGTGTGTGTGTGTGTGTGTGCATTGTATGTGTGTGTGTGTGTGTGTGTGTTGTATGTGTGTGTGTGTGTGTGTGTTGTATGTGTGTGTGTGTGTGTTCTGACTTGACACAAAGATGTTGATTTGACTGTTACAGAAAACCTCAGAATGGACGCTGGATTACCCTCCCTTGTTCGCCTGGTTTGAATTTTTCTTGTCGCAAGTGGCGCGCTTCTTCGATCCCAATATGCTGGTGATCTCCAACCTGAACTACGCCAGTGACGCCACCATTCTGTTCCAGCGTCTGTCCGTCATTGTCGCTGACTTGGTCTTCATTCTGGCTGTCAAAGAGTGAGTGTGTGTCATAATTGTTGCCAAAAAAAAAAAGAAAAACTAATCCCAGGTTGTTGTGTGGTGTGTGTGGTGGGGTGTGGAGTGGAATGGGGTGTTGAATTTGTATTGTATTGTATAGTGTTGCTTTGCATAACACCGTCTTATACTGTCTTGAGTTGTTTTGTTTTACATGATGTTCTTTTGTTGCATTTGCGTGGTATTCTTTGTATTTGTGTTGTATTGTGTGGGCTATTAAGGGACGGGATAGCTCATTTGTCAGAGCACTCTCTTTCCCTAAGCCAAAGCATTGAGCTTGGTTACCGAGTGGATGGGTGACCGTTTGCATGCCTTGGCTTCAGTACAGTCCCCCCTGTTTACCCAGCTGTCAATGGGTACCTGCCCTCTTTAGGGTCAGGGAAGATAAAGCAGTAAGGGAGAGGAGATGGGCACCGCCCTCAATATGCTGACCCCTGGAGAAGCTGAGGTGTTTAGCCCAGGTTTGTTAAAAAGTGGGTTTTTTTCTTTCTGTGCTAATACCTTAGGACTGTAGGCCCAGGTTTGTCAACAAATGTTTTTCACTTTCTGTGGTAGTAATACCTTACAACTGATGGTCCAGGTTTGTCAGCAAGTGTGTGAAGGGGAAGAAGAAGAAGGAGGAGGAGGAGGACATCTTTGGCAATCCCTCACTGGTGACGGCCGTCCTGCTGATCGCCAACTTTGGCCTGTTTCTGGTGGATCGTATCCTTTAAAAAGAAAAGAAAAGAACCTCATAGTCTCACAGGGTAGAAGGAAGAGAGGGGAGGGAGGGGAGGAGGAACAAGTTGAAGGAGAGGGGGGAAGTATCCTTATTGGGGGGGGGGGGGGGGGGGGAGAAAGAAGTAGAAGGGTGGGGGATCTTTAGGAAGGGAGGGAGATCCTGATTGGGGGAGAAGTTGAAGGGGGGGGGGGGGATCTTTATTGGGGGAGGAAGAAACTGTGAGAGTGTTTTATAGATTTTTTTTTGTTCCTTGGTCAGAGCTTCAAGCTTCACCATTGATGAGATTTTGTGTGTGTGACCGTTTTTACCCACCATCAAGGTAGCTGCATTATGACTTCAGGAATATTTTAGATATGAATAGTATTGATAATCCCCTGTTATAATGTAAGAGAGAGAAATGAGGAGATAAAGAGAGCTGTGGATTTGGGTGATATTTGCCTTGAGAGGGGTAGGCAGGCCCTTTATCAATGGCTTTGTAAACACAGCACAGCAATCAGAGCCAACAATCTTCCCAAAGGCGGAATGGGGCAACCTATATCGTGGGGAAAAACTGTTCCACATGCAAAAATCTCACTGAACAGGATG
Organism: Stramonita haemastoma; assembly: GCA_030674155.1. Lineage (NCBI taxonomy): Eukaryota > Metazoa > Mollusca > Gastropoda > Neogastropoda > Muricidae > Stramonita > Stramonita haemastoma. The sequence goes on along the minus strand of CM060326.1, from coordinate 2,259,419 downwards.
TGTGAATCATGGAATTTTTGTTGAGGGATGAAAAATACCTCAACAGACATCTAAAAAATTAAAATATAAAAAAATAAAAAACCTCAACAGACAAATAAACTGACACAGACTCTCTTGGGAGAGCAGCCCAAATTTCACGCAGAGAAATCTGTCATGACTGAAAGTGGTATGAAAATGAAGACAGAGAGAGAGAGAGAAGAGAGAGATATGGGGGAAGGGTGGGTGATTAGTCTCGTCTGTTGAGGTGATAAATCATACCTTTATTACATGCAGATCAAACGTTTTGTGAACCTTTTCCTTAGCTGTGTGCAGACATTCATTTTCAGTACAATGGATTTCTCAGTGGGATGCTTCTTTTCTCCATCGTGTGTATGTATGAGGTGAGTACTCCTGCCTTCTGGTGGATGAAGTGTACTAGTGTAGTGTGGTGTAGTGTAGTGTGGTGTGGTGTAGTGTGGTATGGTGTGATGTGGTGTGGTGTGGTGTGGTGGTATGGTGTGGTGTGGTGTGGTGGAGTGGAGTGGAGTGGGGTGTGGTGGAGTGTGGTGTGGTGGAGTGGAGTGTGGTGTGGTGGTGGTGGAATGGAGTGTGGTGTGGTGTGGTGTGGTGTGGTGGAATGGAGTGTGGTTGTGGTGTGGTGTGGCGTAGTGGAGTGGAGTGTACTGTATAGTGTAATGTAGTGTAGTGTAGTGCAGTGTATTGTATTGTAATGCATTGTTTTGTTTTGTATTGTATTGGCTGTAGTTCAGTCTCCAACAGAACTGTATGCAGACCATGGGCTGTGGCTTTCAGAATGCAGGATTGTGAGTATTCATGTTTCAGGGCCGGCACCTGGAGGCAGCGTTCTGGTTTGCGGTGTTGCTGAACTTCAAACACATCTACCTGTACATCGCCCCCGCCTACTTCGTCCACCTCCTGCGCTGCTACTGCTTCTCCAGCACTCCAGGTAACACCCTCACCTGTCGCTTCCTACCTGGAGATACAGAGAATTTGGTCTATTTCTTCTTCTTCTTTTGTTGAATGTTTAGACTTCCCCGTGGGAATTCCAGGGTCTGTCAGTATAAATAGCATCTCCACCTTTTGGAAATTCTGTGCTATGGATTCCCTCTTTTCTATCCCTCTCCTTGCTTCTGCCTTGTTCCTTTTCTTCCTGTCACCTCCTTCTAGTCTATTTTCTGCCTTCTTGGTCCGTTCTCCTGCCTTAAAAGATTTAAAAGACTGAAAAGATTTTTTTGTCCCTGGCTGAAGTTGGACGTGCAGGGCCTGACTTGTCAGGCACTTAATGGCAGCGCAACGCATTTCCACTTGCATGACAGATAACAGTAGTTTCTGTCTGAGTGTTCAAGGAAGAAGAAGAATGCTCAGACAGCAACTATTGTTGTCTGTCATTGGAGTGAAAATGTGTTGTGCTGCCGTTAAGTTCCTGACAAGTCAGGCCCAGCACATCCGACTTTGGCATAGGAGAGACTTGTTATCTTTGAAGTTTTTCTGGAAAAAGAGGCAGGAGAATGGACCAAGAAGGTAGAAAATAGACAAGAAGGAGGTGACAGGAAGAAAAGGAACAAGGCAGAAACAAAGAGAGGCATAGAAAAGAGGGAATTTCTAGCACAGATTTTCCAGAAGGTGGGGGTGCTATAGATAGGCCTCTGGTATTCCTATGGGGGAGGGGGGGAGTTATTTATTTGTAGATATCTGTGGTCCAGGCCAAAAGCTGTCTCAACTATTGGTGTCAGTAAACAGCTAATAGCTATGACGCAATGTTGTTACACTTTGAAATGGTGCATGCAGATTGTCTTCAGCCATGACAAGCTCTTAACTGCACAACCTGTACTCTCCTTTAAACTTTGTGTGTGTGTGGTGTGTGTGTGTGTGTGTGTGTGTGTGTGTGTGTGTGTGTGTGCGCCCGCGTGTGCGCACGCATGTGTGTGTGCATGTGTGTGTGTGTGTGTGTGTGTGTGTGTGTGTGTGTGTGTGTGTGTTGCAGAGGGCAGGATCAAATGGACATCTTTCAGCTTCCGTCGCTTTTTCTCCCTGGGCTTCATCGTCATCTTTGTCTTCCTGCTGTCCTTTGGACCCTTCATTCGGGCTGTAAGTAGATGAACGTCTAACCCATCCTGCCACCTGGTTGTCTGTGGTAACTGAGGGCATGGGTTCCAGTCTTTGCTGAGCTCTAATGAGGGCATTTTTTTCCTGGAGATAATGTCGGTACTGACTCCACTCCCCTGAAAGCCCTTCAGATGAGACTGTCAATACAGATCTTATGTGTTACATCTTTTTTTTTCTTATAGAAGAAGCGATGTTTTAAAGGTAAAGGTATTTCCATTTATAGAGAGAGGGAGATGACGGACTATGGTGGCATTGTGTGGAGCTCCTACTGACGACAGCAGCAATGGAGACAGTTGAGTTTGGTGTTCCCATAACCCATGCAGTTGTTGGGGAGCGAGGCATCAGAGACCTCAGCTTCTCTAGGGGCCAGCATGTTGAGGGCGGCACCCATCTCCTCTCCCTCACTGCTTTACCTTCCCTGACCCTAAAGAGGGCAGGTACCCATTTACAGCTGGGTGAACTGTACTAAAGCCGAGGCATGCAAATGGCCTTGATGCAACTATGCTCATTGCAGTTTAACCTTAGCTTGGGGAGAGCAAGTGCTCTGACCTCTGAGCTTTTAAAATAAAAATGTTTTTATTTTATTTTACGTTTTTTTTTTTTTTTTTTATGACCACTGAGCTATCCTGTCCCCTGGTGTATGACAGAAGAACCCAAGTGCCTATGTTTTGTTGATTGAAAAACACAGGTGCCTGCCTATGTTTTGTAGACAGATTTGATTTGATTTTAATTTGGTTTGATTCTTTTATATCGAGGATAATGGAATAAGCACTCATGTGCTTTTTTTCATTCAGTCCTCGTGTGTATGCAGTTTTGCAAATGTCATCTGTTCCCACCGGTACACAGTGGCCTACTCTTACGAAAACCGGAACAGGATTTAATGTGTTTGCAAGATGTTCTGCATGAATTTGCACAGGGAGCCACAGTTTATAGTCTCATCCAAAGGACTTTTGGGGAGAGTGGAGTCAGTGCTGATGTTAACTCCAGAGGAAAAATCCCCTCGACTGGGAATCGAACCCGGGTCGTCAAATTGCAAGTGCAATGTTCTGACCACTAGGCTATCCCGTTCCCCGTTTGACAGAAAAATACAGGTGTGAAGGCTCCCTGTGGACTCCCGACCTCGGGGATGAGACATAACGAATCAGGGTATGGCTGTGGCGGGGAGATTGAAATGAGCTGCGTGGGAACAACAAGATGGGGACGTCACGGAAGACGAGACAGCAAAAAAAAAAAAAAAAAGGAAGAAAAAAACAGGTGTCCATGTTTTGTGTGTGCAGGGTCAGCTTCAGCAGGTGTTGTCTCGACTGTTCCCCTTCAAGCGAGGTCTGTGTCATGCCTACTGGGCTCCCAACTTCTGGGCGCTGTACAATGCTGTGGATAAGGCTGCCACTATTGTCGGTGAGTTTCTGTGTGTGTGTTTGTGTGTGTTAATTTTTTTATATATTTTATTCTTTTATATCGAGGATAATGGAATAATGTCACATGCCACAACACCCTCCCCAAGACAGTCCTACAAGGAACGCTAGAAGGTGGCAGACGCCGAGGCAGACAAGCCAAAAGCTGGATGGATAACATCAAGGAGTGGACCCACCTGGACAGTCCAACACTCATTCGGAAGGCGGAGGACAGGGCTGGATGGTGACAGCTGGCTGCAGAATCGTCTCTCATGTCTCCTTCACGACCATCCCGGTCATGAGAAAGAAGAAGAGGAAGAAGAATGGGATAAGCACTCGTGTGCTTTTTTACATCCAGTCCCTGTGTGTAAATTTGTGTGTAGTTTTGTAAATTTCATCTGTTCCCACAGATGTGTGTGTGTTTGTGTGTGTGTGTGTGTGTGTGTGTGTGTGTGTGTGTGTGAGTGTGAGTGTGGTGTGTGTGTGTGTGTGTGTGTGTGTGTGTGTGTTTTTGGGTGTGTGTGTGTATGTATGGTGTGTGTGTGTGTGTGTGTGTTTGTGTGTGTGTTTGTGTGTGTGTGTTTGTGTGTGTGTGTGTGTGTGTGTGTGTGTGTGTGTGTGTGTGTGTGTGTGTGTGTAAGAGAGAGAGACAGAGAGAGAGAGAGAGGGAAAGAGAGAGGATGTGTCTGTGTGCGAGGGGTGCACGCGCGCGTGCGCATGCGTGCACTTGTGTGTGTGTGTGTGTGCATGTGACTGTGAGTGTGTGTGTGTGTGTGTGTATGTGTGTGTGTGTGTGTGTGTGGTGTGTGTGTGTGTGTGTGCATTGTGTGTGTGTGTGTGTGCATGTGCGCACACACATGTGTCTGCACGTATATGTCTGTGTGTGCATACAATCATATTCACTCATGAGGATGTGTACGCCCAGATGCAGGCATGCTTATCTGTGATATTTTCTGGATTTTTACCTTGTGTTCAGGTGTGCGGCTGAAGGTGGTGTCCCCAGAGGTGTTGGGACAGGCGACGATGACGGGGGGCATGGTGCAGGAATACAGTCACACCATCCTCCCCTCCATCTCCCCCCTCCTCACCCTCATCACCACCCTCCTCGCCATGATGGTCAGTGCTGGGGGATGGCAGGGAGAGAGGGAAGAAATGAAGTAAAGAATTAGTGAATGAAGGAGTATATGTATGAATGAATGTATGAATAAATTGATATATTAGTTCATGAATGACTAAATGAATCAATCAGTAAGTGAACATGTAATTTTAATTAAAAAAAGAGTGATTGCGTAATTAAGTGAATAGATTGGTGGACATTAAAACCAAGTGGTTAAGACTGTTCAACTTCAACCCCATGGGTCCATGAAGTCATGGGTTTGAATCTCAGTGGCTTTTGGTGAATTCAGGGTGGGGATATTTATGATCTCCCTAATCAACTTCAAGTGCAGACCTGCCAGTGCCTTAATTCCCTTCATGTAAATACACATGCAGAAGATCAAATATGCATGTTAAAGATCCTGTAATTTATGTCTGTGTTCTGTGGGTTACGGAAACACAAACACACCCAGCATACATCCCCAAAGTTGGAATGCAGCTACCTTCATGGTGGGCAAAAACAGTCACATATACAATATCTCATCATTGGTAAACCTCAGAGCTCTAGCCAGGGAACAAGAAAAAAAATTAGAAAGAGTAGATGAATAGAGTAAAAAGTGAATATGGAATTGAGTGAACATACGAATAAATGAGCAAGAGGGGAAAGGAAGAAAGAGAAAGGAGGGAGTGAGTGAGTGGATGAATATGTTGGCTGGATGAGTGAGTGAATGAGTAATTAAGTGAATGAAGAAATCAGTAAACAAATCCCTATAAAAAAAAAGTCTTCCTATACTTTTGTCTATCAATACAAATGTGACGGGGCTGTAAGTAGATTACCTCCCATGTGATCAGAGCGCTGTGCTTCTAAATCGGGACACACCTGTGAATTGTGTGAAGCTCTGTGGTGGTCAAAAACTCTCCGTTGCATACACTTCACCTTCATGGTGAAATGTAGAATTTATGCAGCCTCTGTTTAGATGTCACATCCTCACTGTCTAGCTGTGCCCACCTGAGGTGCTGTGCAGAGATGGCAGATTAAATATATCCCCTCTGTTACACCAAAAAACTCCCAACACACACACACACACACACACACACACACACACACACACACACACACACACACACACAAAGACTTCAGTACACTTCAACCTTTCGCTGCTATCATATTTTGATAAGGCACATGCTGGATGAAACAGAGAGAGTGTTGAATCATGACGAACAGCGATCGTCAACTGAGCATTGCTGGTGATGGTTTTTATGACGAATGTTGTTCGTCAACAGCATAGTAAAGAGGTTAATACTGCAAGAAATACTATCCTCTTTTCTTTTTTTTTAAATATCACCCTTTCATTTTTCATATTATGTACTTACTTTACTTTTACTTTATCCGTCCTCTTGTACCATCTAGGGCGTTGAGCGGAGAAAGAGCTTTTGGTCAGCAGCAGTTTTGAAGGCCTGGGTGGGTTGAATGTTGGGGGTCTTCAGTGTTTATGTATATATGTATATATATATATATATGTATATATATATATATATGTATATATATATATATATATATATATATATATATATATATATATATATATATATATATATATATACACACCTAAATCTTATTACTCTGTATGTTGACAGCCTGCCCTGGCCAACCTGTGGTTAAACCCCAAGGGTCCAGCAGGGTTTGTGCGGGGCGTGGTGCTGTGTGCCTTCGCCTCCTTCATGTTCGGCTGGCACGTGCACGAGAAAGCCGTGCTGCTCATCATTCTGCCCATGATGTCAGTACTCAGTGGTCTGGGGTTGGGTTTTCTTTTTTTAGTGTGTGAAAGTGGGGGTGGGTGTGTAGGGAGGGGGGACAGATGTGGGGAGTGTGTGTGAGAGAGAGAGAATGTGTGTGTGTGTGTGTGTGTGTGTGTGACACCGAGTGTGCATTGTTGACCATTCACTGATGTTTGTATTTATGATTAGTAATAGATTGGTGTGTGATGGTAATGATATGATTGATATGTTATTGATGTGTGATTGATTATTGATGTGTGGTTGTTGTTATTGATGAGTGGTTGATGTGTGATTGATGTTATTTATGATTAATGTTATTGATGTGTGTGTGATTGGTCATTGATGATTGATGTTATTAAAATGTGATTGATATTTGATGTTTATTGATGATATTGATGTGTGATTGATGTTATTGAAGTATGATTGATGATGCTGATGTATAATTGATGATTGATGTCTGGTTCCTGATTTCAGCCTGCTGGTGTTGGGCAAACAGAGGGATGCACAGATTTTCCTGATGCTGTCCACCATAGGTCACTACTCCCTCTTCCCCCTCATCTTCACCCCCTTTGGTCAGTCTCTCACTCTGTCTCCTTTCTCTCTCCGTCTTTTTTCTTTTAACTCTTTTATTTCAAGGATAATGGTCAAGGCACTCATGTGCTCTTTTTTTTTTTTTTTTTTACATCCAATCCCCGTGGGTTCGAATCTCGTTCAAAAGGATTTTTCCTCTGGAGTTAACATCAGTGCTGACTCTACTTCCCTCAAAGTCCTTGGGATGAGACTTTAAACCGAGGTTCCATGTTTGAACACATGCAGAACATCTTGTGCACATGGTGAAACCTGTTCTGCTTTTTGTAAGAATAGGCCATTGTGTGCCAGTAAAAATGGATGACAAAATCTTATAAAAAAGAAAACAGAAAAAATGCATGCACACAACAGGTGTGGTGTGTAGACACCATCCCTAAAGACAGAATGTGGGTATCTGAATGGGGTGGGGGGGGGGAGAATGGTTGCATACTAAAAAATCTCATCTTTGGTGAACCTGGAAGCCCTAGCCAAGGAACCAGAATGATGGACTTTGTGACACTTTTCAGGTTTTATTTTTCACTCATGTTTGGTTGGGGACAGGCTAGCTCAGCAGTCAGAGCACTCGCTTTCCCCAAGCTAAGGTTAAGCAGCATCAAGTGTGGTTACCAGTTGGATGGGTGACTGTTTGCATGCCTTGGCTTCAGTACAGTTCCCCTGTTCACCCAGCTGGAAATGGGTACCTGCCTTCTTTAGGGTGAGGGAAAGTAAAGCAGTGAGGGAGAGAAGATGGGCGCCGCCCTCAACATGCTGACCCCTAGAGAAGCTGAGGTCTCTGATGCCTGGCTCCCTACGACCAGATAGGTTATGGGACACCTTTACCTTTCACCTATGATTGGTTGGCTTTCGTGTGTGTGTGTGTGTGTGTGTGTGTGTGTGTGTGTGTGTGAAAGCAGCATTTTTTTTTTTGTTAAAGAGCAGAAAACTGAATTGTTTATTTCTTTTTTGTTTCTTGTTTCCAGAAAACTTTACCAAAGTGCTTCTGCTGGCAATGTCTACCATTTATACCTTTCTTTCACTGGGAAACATTCATGGGTATGTTTGTCTTCTTTTGGTCTTATTTGTTGTTGTTGTTGTCGATGTTTTTATCATTCAGCAGTTTTGTGTGTGACATTGACACTGTCCATCTAGCATACAGGTAAATATGTAAAATCTATTTTATATGATGATTTTTTAAATACATTTTTACTTTTTATACCACTGTAAGTCATGGCAGGTTTCTGTGCGTGAAATCTGGGCTGCTCTCCCCAGGGAGAGTGCGTCGCCACAACAGCAGCACCACCCATTACTTTTTTTCTTCTCCTGTCTGCAACTGTATCTGTTTCCCTAACAGAGCGGCTTTTTACTACAGAATTTTGCCAGGGACAACTCTCTTTATTTAGTGGAGGGGGGAATGGTTTTGTTTAATCATTCATTTCGTTCAATTTTTTTCTTCATTCTAAAAAAAATTGGCACAATCTGTAACGTTTTCTTTTGTGCAGGTTTCCAAGTCGAGGGTTTCCTCAGCTGCCTCTGCTGACGACAGTGGAGAGTGTGTACCTGTTGGGCATCGTGCCCCTGGAGCTGTACAACTGCGCTCTGCATCACTACCTGGGTCTGTCGCAGCGTCTGCCCTTTCTGCCGCTGCTGCTGACGTCGCTGTACTGCGCTGTGGGCGTGGCCTACTGCTGGCTGCGCTTCTACCTGCTCACTCTGGAGGGCAAAAGCAAGAAAATCAAGACAAACTGAACCTGGAGGTTGTGTTGAGAGAGAGTGTGTGTGTGTGTGTGTGTGTGTGTGTGTGTGTGTGTGTTTGAGGGGGGAGGGAGAGGTGTTTGAGTGAGGATGGGGTTGCGTGGTGATATAGAGGAGGGTAAATGTGTGTGTGTGTGTGTGTTGATTTGTATGTGTGGGTGTATGTGAATGCACACTGTGTGGATAGGTGTGTGTTTTTATGTGGGTATGAGTGTGTGTGTGTGTGTGTGTGAGTATACACATGCTTTTGTGTGGTGTGTGTGGTGTTTATGCCTGTGCACATGCCTGACTGTGTGTGTGTATGCTATGCGTGTCTTGGCACACATACCTCTTTGTTTTATCTCAGCTGAATTTCGTGTCATGTGCCCCCTCAAAACCCAGAACACAAGAAATACACAAAATTCATTTGGTTTGCTTGTGATGTTGCAGTTAGTCTTTGCTATCTAACCATCTCTTTTTCCTTTGTGCATATTGTTTAGTTAGCGCATTTTTCATTACAGACTAGTGGTCTGCTTTTGTGCATTTTATACCCCCTCTCTTGACAAAATCATGAACAGATCAAACCTGGATAGGAAGAAACTAAAAAATGTAATGGAATGGGTAGGGTCTTGGAAAAATGCTGCTTGACTTTTTGGTATCATTTTATAAGTCGTTTGAATGGGACTATAAACCAAAACCTGAACGCAGCAGAACATCTTGCACACACATTTAAACCGTTCCGCCTTTCAGAAGAGCAGGCCATTGTGTGCCTGTAGGAGTGGATGAACAAAATTAAAAACCAGCATGCATACAGGTGTCGTGTTTAGACACCATCCCTGAGGAAAAATCAGGGAGTTGAGAGTCCCCAGGGTATTTCAGGGCTGTAGGCCTAGTATGGAAACGTTCTGGTGGCTCCATTGACAGCACTGGAACCATTCTTCGGCGATTGCCCTTCCAGTGATATGGAGAGGGGGGTCTGCTGCATGGGTAACAGCTTGCCCTCCATACTTACTTACCCAGGCTTTTGTGCTGTAGAGCTAGAGCACAACTTCATTGTCTATGCCAACCATTATGTTGTTGTTATGTTGGACTTTTCTTCCATTGCTCGTGCCTTCTTTGAAGAATTTTTTTTATTACATTTTTTTTTACAAAAGAAAGTTGTGTGAAAATAGAAAGGTATCCACTATCTGCATGTAATGAAGGCCACAACAAAAAGATTAGGAAGGAACAGATTTGACCAAAAAAAATTAACAACTGTTACCACTTTGCTTGGGTGTTTTTGGTTTGGGTCTTATTTCTTTTTTTTTATTTGCTTGTCTGTTTTTGTGTGTGTATGTAGGAGTTTGGGGGGGGGTTGGTGTGTTTTTAAAAGTATTTTTTGCTTATTTCAGAAAAAAAAGTTGCGAAAGAATAAGTTTATGAATATGGATAAAGCGCTCAGATTGTAGCTAAGGAAAAATGTACTTTTTGTGTATCATTACCCCACCCGCCCCCCCAACCATTTTTTGTTTTCTGTTCAATCATGGAAAGTTGTTTCTGTCTTGTTCCTTTTCTTGCTCTCACCTTCTTGTCTATTTTCTGCCATCTTGGTCCATTTTTCTGCCTTTTTTCCAGAAAGACTTAAACTACAACAATTCTCTCTCACACCAAAGTTGGATGTGCTGGGCCTGACCTGTCAGGTGCTTAATGGCAAAGCAACGTATTTTCATCATGTAACGGACAAAAAGTTGCTAAGTGTTCAACAAAAGAAATCAACATCAACTTTCAATCCAGACACAGTGAACACATTTTGTTTTTTTCAGCAAGTATCACTTTTAATTTTAAAAAAAGAGCAAGCAGTTGGGCGACACTTACACAAGACCACAGATGGAATTGATTGACACACACAAACGAAAAGACAAAAGAGTTCCAACATGATAGATTCAGGAGTGCCATCTCTATGTACATGCCAGACAGTTACCTTGACTAGGAATACACCATTGGAATCGAAACAGGAAATCACAAGACCCAAGAAAATCAACAACATAAAGGATTGTATATGTATATATATTCAAATAACTACCCCAAAACAACCAATACATTCAATAAAGGGAAAAAAAAAGAAGTCATCTTCCACATTCGGTAATTTATCATCGTGTCTGCTTACAGCAAAATGGTTGTAAAATTCCTTTGTTGTGTAGAGACTCAGACCATCAAAAACATTGTACAGGGGAAAATGAACGATTCATAGTTTTGTCATCTTGTCTACTACCTCTGTGAAAGTATGTCACACAACCATAGAATAGTAGTGACTTCAAGGCAAGTCACGCAGGATTCTTTTTTATCTGCTACAGTTCAAGAGGACTTTTGTAGTGTTATGAGTCTGAGGGACTGTATGTGCATCATTGATTGCTCGTGTGCTTAATTTTTATTTTGATTGATTGTTCTTTTATCATTATTGCATTTCCTGCTTCTATTTTCCTAACCATTCATTGTCTTTTCCCCCCTTGTCATTCTGTCTTGCTGACATTATTGGGCCCATCTATGTTACTGTATCTTAGCACTGTGTGCTACTTTATAATTGTAAAGGGCTATACTAGTTTCTACTTACATTACATTCATTATGTCATGCACAACCTACTACATGAAATGTTTGCAAGGTATGTGAGGTGTAGCTTATTGCGAGTTCCAAGGTTTCAATCACGCATGCACACACACACACATGCACACAAGCACAAAAAGGGTGTAGGCTTTATGCTGAGCTCTGATTGGGGGGGGGGGGGGGGGAACTGGCTAACATTTGGAACAGACCTTGGTGTGCTTCAAACTATGGCCCAGACCAAAGCTGTGTCAGTTTTGAATGTAAGCACAAACTGCCCAGAGCTACACTGAAAAGTGACACTTTAAAATGTTCTGCTGAGACTGCCTTCAGCCATGACAAACTCTTAGTATAACAGCTTGTACTCTCCTTTCAAAAAGAAACAAAAAGTTCCTCTCAAGTCGGAGTATGGCTGCCTACACGGTAAAGCAAACAGTCATACACACAAGCTTTCCATGTGTCTAATATCACATAATGTGAACAGACGTTAAATTGAAAAACAACAAACTGTCCATGTACTTACAGGTAAACAGTGTTTCCAAGTTGGGTGAGTGAGACAGGAGTGCATAGTCAGGGTGTATAACCCCCAGGGTGTTAGCCTGAGGAGTGTGCAACAAATAAAAATAAAAACAACAAAAAATCAACCAGGGTGAATTTACTGGATTTCCTGGGCTGGTTGAGACATCGGTGTACAGTGGCAAAAAAAAGTTATGTTCGGAACATGTTTTATCCAGACCTCCCCAACCATACATTCCAGAAGGCTCCAGTGTCACTCCCTTTCAATCCATCCCATTGCCATACTGAATTCTTCTATGTGTACATTGTCCAAACTACAGCAGTGCTCTTATTTATCATCTCCACTCGCAAAAGCAGTTACCAAGAAAAATGCTACCAAAAAATAACAACAACAAATATATATCAAAGAGTGGTAATAATATTCACTGAATGTATATATCAGAAGTCTTTTATCACAAATATGTTCAGAGCAATAATTTTGCATATTGGGGAGAGAAATAGGAAAGATGTTACAGATTTGACTTACAGTATTTACTCTTTTTCACTTTTTTTTGGTTATTATCGGGGTTTGTATGTTCAGGGTGGTGATGGTGGTGGTGGAGGTGGTGTGTGTGCAGTAATAATAGACGAAGCTGTACAATTAAAAGAAATAGTTGTAGACAAAGTAGTAGTAGTGAAACTGATGAGTGAAGCTGTTTGAACTTGAATAAAGCAAAGCTTCCTGACTGATATGATGCCAGGTGAATGTTACAGTTAGCATAAATAAAAACCAGAAATGAAAAACTTTCATTATCATCATTATCGTTGTTACTTACTGTTTGCAAACCACAACCCCTCTGTCCTACAGACAAAATACTACCGTACAACCCCCCTCCCCCCAAAAAACAACAAAACCAGTATAAACTTGTAGAAGTGAAATGAGGTCATCTTTCCTGCCTATTTCACCATGTCTGTAGTTACAAGCAGTGATCATACTGAAGACATTGATCTTGCATTTCTGTCTCAGCTAACTGAACATTTTTGCTCTATTCTGAATTTTCCATCTCCTATAGATTATTACTTCAAGTCTACACACACAAGGTTTTTGCTCTATTCTGTATTTTCCATCTCCTATAGATTATTCTTCAAGTCTACACACACATGTGCTACAGAACATATCTCCTCCATTCTGTGTATCTCACCTACTACTGTATCGATGACCTGTTTCCAGTTTTATTAAACAGGCTTACGACATTCCTTTTCAGTACATATTTCAGATCTGTTACATTACTCATGATCTGTCTGAACACAGTAATAAATGACTGTCACAGTAGAGAGGCAGATTGGAAACTGATTAAATTAATTTTTTATATATTTTTTTTTTATAGGAAACTGATGCAAAACTGCCTCTATGGAGATGATTTCTCTGCAAAGCAAAGGCTTGCAAGACATCACGATTTCTTGGGGGGTTGCTACACAGTCAGTTCGTCTTCATCAACACTGGGGCTCAGTTAGTTAAAACTCTCTGATGCCTCTGCTGTATTGTGGGGAGCTCAACTGGTTCAGGAACACATGAGGGGGGAGGGGGGGAGTAGGGGGGGGATAGCCTGGTGGTTGGAGGGTCAAGCTTGTGATCTGACAGCATGGGTTCAATGAGATTTTCCCCCTGGAGTTAATATCACTACTAACTCTGCTCCCCTAGCCCTTCAGATGAGACTATAAACCAAGATACTGTTTACAAATGATATAGAATATCTTGTGCACACATTAAAACCCATTAAAACCTGTCCTACCTTTTGGAAGAGTAGGCCATTGTATGCCGGTAGGAACAGCTGACAACAATTAAAATGTGAACTGGGTTGAGTTAAGACATCATCGCCTAAGTTCCGGTGTGTGTGGCTGGTTACCTCAGTGACAGGCAAACTGTCACATATTGCAAAATCTCACCATTGACCAGTCAATCTCTGAGTTCTAGCTGAGAAATGATAAGAAAAAAAAAAAAGGAAAAAAAAAGGAAGACAAGAGTTGAGTCACATAGGCACAATCATCAATAATACTGCTCAATTCATGTCACAAACAATCGTATGAAACAAACCAATAATAATAAATAATACAAGGAATTCATATAGCGCTATATCCTACAAATACAAATCAAAGCGCTTAGAGATGGGGATAAACTTGTATATAAATGGTCAAAGCAAGTAGTCAATTCAAAGAGAGAAGAGAGAATGGAGGGGAAGGGGAGAAGAGAGAGGGGGAAAAAGAGAGAGGGGGGGGGGGGGGGGGGGGGGCAAGAGAGCACAATTCTTTGTGCTTTATCAGACAGCAATATAAGATTTTTACATTTCAGTGTCGCCATGCAAATGGCCTGTCTGTTTTAGGTACACAGTCTTTAGGGTTTGTTAAGACGAATATGTGGGGTTATTATTAGTGTTGATTTTTGTGCCAAAAATCACTGTTAAGCATTTGATGGAAGATTTTAACAGTCCATGCATATTTTAGTGAATACATGTTGAGCATTTTATGGAATATTTTAATGTATTTTAGTTAAATTACTGTCAAGCATTTAATGGAAGATTTTTAATGGTCTTTGTTTATTTTACTTAAGTTGCATTGAAACATTTTAATTGGAGATTTTTAACGATCTGTATTTCTGTTTTTTTTTCTCAAAATCCTCAGCTAGAGCTCCAAGATTCACCAATGGTGAGATTCTGCGTATGCAGTGGTGTTTTGCCCACCATGAAGATAGCCACATTCTGACTTCGGGGATGTATGCTGGGTACGTTCATGTTTCCGTTATCCACCAGACAGTGATATGAATGACAGGATCTTTAACATGCATATATAATCTTCTGCATGTATACATACACTAAGGGAATTAAGGAACTGGTAGGTCTGCACTTGAAGTTGACCTGGGAGATTGTAAAACCCCCCACCCTAGATTTACCAGACACCGCCAAGATTCAAACCCACCACTTCATGGAACCACGGGACTGAAGTCAAATGGTCTTAACCACTCAGCCATTGTGTCCATCTAGTCCATGTTTATTTTAGTTTAATTACTGTGAAGCTTTCAATGGAAGAGTTTTAATGGTCTGTGTGTATTTCAGCTTAACTTGCTGCTCAGCACTACATAGAAGTTTGTTTTTTTTAATATTTTATGTTAACAGTCCAATGTAGTTGAATATATATACTGCCAAACATCACCCACACTAAGTGCACACAGAAATTTAAAAGACTGATTATTCTATAAAAAAAAAAAAATCACAAAAATCTTAATAGCATTATCATCCAACATGATCATGCATATGATGCTTAAAAACATTAAAATAACGATAATGAAATGTCTCACAGAATACATGCAGACTTCCTACAGTTTACATTTCTCATATATGCATGCACACTATTTGCTAACCACTATCAGCTCATCTGAGTTATTTCATTCCCCTGTCAGAGTTTATCCTAGAGGGTTGAATACCACAGATAAACAAACAAATTAAATATAACATAAAAAAACCCTGTTCATTACATCAAACGACAAAAATTGTACTACTGGTACTAGACCTAAAGCTGGATTTCTTGATTTAGAAAGAAAGAAAGAAACCTTGGAGTGAGAAGTAAAAATCAGGCATACCACAAATATTTCCAGGAGTTAAATTGTCCTGCTATTTTTTCAAGACAAAACAGGATTAATGATGCTGAAAATAACCATGAAATGAACTTGTCCTGCTACTGTCTTCAAGGTGGGTTTTTTCCTTTATATATTTCTCCTTCCTTTAGGAAAAGTTTGTTAAAACAAAACCATAAGAATGTGGAGTTATCAATGATTTTGTTTACTCTTGATTTTTGCTTCTGGTAGATATATATGCACAGACACTTTCTCTCTTACACACACACACACACACACACACACACACACACACACCACAGAGGCACACTCACACATGCACAGTAAAGACACAACCCACACAAATATATTTCATCCAAACTTGTTTGCATTCTCTGAAAGCAAAAAAGCAACCCACCTTAACAAAAAAAACCTAAAAAAAAAAACCTACCAAAAAACACCATATGAATGCTCTGAGCAGACCAAAAAAGAAGTGGTGTTAGCTAATGAACTTGTTGTGTTGCCACAGTTACTGCCAAAAAAAAAATTGAAGAATTAGCCATAGCCATAGTTGGTAAATCAAATTTCCATCTATCCAAAAAAAATGGATTTCACAACAGCAACACATGCCTCTCCCTGTAACTAAAACCTACTTTTGATGAAAAAAATACACCATAAGAAACAGGCTCAGACACCATCACTAACATCACAATATCTAGATCACATCTTTTGGGTTGTTTTTTTTTATTTTTTTTTTAAAGATAAACAAAAAAGAAACAAAACAACAGAAGGAATGCAAAATTTTTCTTGTCAAAAACAATCTGTAACACGGTACAGTAACGTTTACCATGTGAAAAAACACAATCATCTAATCCATAATGACGAATATGATAGTCATGCAACAATGAAAGTTAAAGACACAAAAGGGGGCAAATCTGTTGTGCTTAGACAATAAACAAGTTGTGGAATTTAATTGTGTTGAAGGTTTTTTTTAGACCCAAGTTACTTCTTATCACTGCATGCATACAGGCGTGCGGTTGCACACACACACACACGCGCACGCACACACACACATCTTGTACATCCACAGACTGTGACAGCGAGACAAGAATACTGAAAGCACCAAATGATAAAAGCTAAGGATGACCTGAAGTAACATATGTACCAACACAAAAATTGCCATGAAATATGAAAACCCCTGTAAAGTACCATATCAGACCAATAATAAAAAAAAAGACAGAAAGGAGGGGGGGGGGGGGGGGGAGGTCAAAACATTGACTGCAACAGGCAGACCCACAGTCTGTCCCTAGCAGACAACAAAACAGAACCACCATAATACAACAGCTGTCCGCCATTTTGAACCAAGAGCACAAATTTTAAATGAAAGACAACTCCATGAACCAACATCACCATCGCCAGGTGGTTACCTCCCTGTAATATCACAACATCCAGTCCCACGAAATGTCACCTTTTCTCAACTCAGGATTACAAATTACGCAAGTCACGATAATATTAAACGAGTCATAATAATATTACACAAGTCATAATAATATTACACAAGCCATAATAATTGATGGAAAAAGTCAAATAAACACATGCCCACATTTCACACGACTTATGAATACAAATGATGAATGTCATAATTTAAGATCAAAGGTCAAGCCCAAATAAACACATGCCCACATCTTAAGCGTCATACATATATTATACCAATTATGAACGTCACAATTCAAGCCGAAAAATTACAATAAACATGTGCCCAAATATATCAGACCCTCATGGCACATGCATTAATTTTAAACTGTAGAGAAACTCCACAGTTTCAGCCAACTTTTTCAACTGACGCTAATGCAGGTCCAATCCACTTCTTCATCCAACTTTTTTTCACTATGACACAGGTTCAGTGATCCCTTCAGTAAAACAGACCGGTCCTATCCACTTTCCTATCCAACTTTTCCCACCCACATTATGCAAAGTCACAAGCTATTCATCAATATACTCAGATACATTTGTGATTATATGTCATTTCCATATATATGCCACAGCAAAATGTGCCATCCTCTCCAAAAAGATAATTTACACTATGGTATATATGTGTCAAAAACAGACAAACAAACAAAAACAACTTAAAAAAAAAAAAATTGTTACACCACAATCAAGAAAAAAAAAGGGTGATTATTTACAAATTGGAGGAGGATTGGACACAACTGATCATGGTCGTATTTCCCCAGTACCGCATTGGATGAGATGAACATATCCAGCATGCATCATAAAGAGGGATTGGCTCCGCCAGGTTTGCTAACAACACACTGTCAGAGTAGTGCCTGGATGACTCCTCAAGGAGTTAAGGGGGAAGTCAGATGTCAAATCGTGCTGAACAGGATAAAAGTGACCCTATTTCATTTTGTGCAGCAAATGGTGTCAACATGACTGTCACCTTTGTCTCTCCTCAGAAGTCAGAGTATAGCTGCCTATATGGCGAGGTACTTGAAAACAGTCATACAAGCAAACTTCTCATTCAGTGTGCAATTTCAATCTCACAGAGATTCCCTGATGGGATGAGTGAGTCAAGAGTGCACATTCTGGGTGACTCCCAGAGTGTTAAGCTGAGGAACACACAACCATGACCACCATCACCTCAATTCAGATCCTACTGACTGATGTTTTCCTATTGCTCTCTTAAGTATGTCAAATTATTCTGATAATTTTGATACCAGCTAAAAGAAAGAAAAAAAAAAGACTGATATTTAATATCTACTTTCTCTGTTCACTGTCTGATGAAGGAAGCATGCATGTCCAAAAGGTAAAGATATACCATGACCTATGTGGATGTGGGGGAGCAAGGCATCAGAGACCTCAGCTTCTCTAGGGGCCAGCATGTTGAGGACGGCGCCCATCTCCTCTCCTCACTGTTTTACCTTCCCTGACCCTAAATGGGGCAGGTACCCACTTACACTTGGGTGAACTGGGGGACTGTACTGAAGCCAAGGTGTGCAACCGATCACCCATCCGATTGGTAACCACACTCAATGCTGGGGAAAGCGAGTGCTCTGACCACTGAGCTATCCCATCCCCATGTTCAATAGTACCTACAAAAACCATAACTTTAATACACACAAAAAGTGCAGTGGACTCTTTACAGCTTGTACCTGTTTTCTACTGCCTATGTAAATCCAATCACATCGTTTGCAGCCCCAACGACAGACCAAACCAGGGTTGTCACCTCCTTTGTTACATACACTTACCAATGTCCACAAGTGTTGCTCATGAGAGAGAGTATTCTTTTGTTTTAATGGCATCTTGATCTGTGTCAGTATTCACTGATGAGGAACCAATACAGCCATATGATAGATAGTGGCCCCATGTGCGAACGCACGTAAAACATCTTGCGCACATGTTAAAACCCGTTCCACTTTTCAAAGGAGTAGGCCATTGTGTGCCGGTGGGAACGGATGACCAATTTGACAAAACTGCATACACACAGAACTGGATGTAAAAAAGCACACGAGTGCTTATTCCTTTATCGTTGAAATAAGAGAATATATAAATAATAGAAAGAAGTATAGGGAGCCTACAAAAATAAGGGCAGCCTGCACTCGTGGCGACAGGCTCTCCACAGGGAAAGCAGCCTGAATTTCATGTGCAGAAATCTGCTTTGACGGTCAGTGGTATATAATTCAATACAATATATAATATCATACAATAAAAAACCTTTCATTCTGTTAAAGCGTTTTGTCTCGCTTATCTGGGTAGGTAGCCAACCCATTCTTTTGTTTCCCCTTCTTGTACAGTTTCATACACAAGTCAGTCCACTTCTACTTGTTATGAATTATCAGCTATCAACAACTTTTATATCATTTCCAGTAGGCTTCTTTTTCTTTTTTTAATGACTTTTCACATGCTCTCACTGTCTTGTACCAGCCGGAGAGTGAAATAATATATATTCATTATACTCTAAAGACAATAATGGATAATATATAACAACTGTATGTTTTTACTAAAATTATCAACCTCATGAATTTTGTTCCTCAATCTGGTATTCACCAACATACAAAATATTTGAAAGTGCACTATGACACAACATGTTACTTATCATAGGCTTTAAAACAAACAAAACAAAAAACAAACCTGAACAAAAAAACGCCAATGTGTGTATGCAAGGCATGGTAAAGCAATGTTTTAATGTTTCCTGCAATTAAAAGGTATGATTTGCAAATTAATATCAGCGGAATCTTGAATTCAGTGTGTGTGTGTGTGTGTGTGTGTGTGTGTGTGTGTGTGTGTGTGTGTGTGTGTGTGTGTGTGTGTGTGTACTCGTGTACACAAATACACATGCATGTGAGTGTATAGGTGGGTACATCGATTGAGTATGGGGATTTGGTTTGAAAACAAATTCAAGCAGTGTGTGGTTTACATCTTTACCTAGTATCTGATCCAACGTTAATGAATGACACACAAACACAATGTTCCCACTTTGTCTTGTACATAAACTACAAACAGTACAGTTTTCACAAGCAGCAGTCTATTCAAAGCCTGCTAAGTCTCCAGGAAAAAAGCAGACATCATATTATAATAATACACAATCTCTGAATATTTATAATTAAAAAAACAACAAAGCCTTACTTACCATACCATAAAACATGACAAAATCACAACTTCAAGCAACGAGAAAATTTTTTTTTTTAATACTTAACTGAAAAAAAAGACAACCCTCATTATAACTCAGACACAGCAGTTGATAAAAAAAACCTGTAACACCCCCCCCCCCCCAAAAAAAAACCCACTTCAGTTTCACAGATCATCAAATATAATAATTAAGAACAAAACAAAGCCAAACACAAACGGTTGCTTTTAAAATCAAAGCAACAGTCACCACTGAATATAGAATGGGCGAAATTCATGTAAAGAAGTTGAAACTGTCAACAATTCACCAAACAGCATTGGGATGACATCACCTTCCCCAAAAACATGCACAGAGACTTGAGATCTTCAGAAATTACATGTGATACTTGCTAAACTAAAAGTCAAAGACAAACAAGATGCAACAGAATTTTTTTAAAAACAAAACAAAGAGGGATGTATCAGAAAAAATAATGCCTTCAATCACATGATAATCAAAAAGAGTAACAAACTTAAACAAGCCTATGACAGCTCTATATATCATCTTGAAATCCTCCAAAAGACATTTAACTACATAACCTTTCTTAAGAGAACATGGTCAGCTTACACATTCTGAAGAACTTTTCAAAAATAAAACTAAACTTGCAGTTTTGTACTCATCATGATTGATAAAAAAAAAAAACCTCTGCTTTTTTCCCTCCTGGTGTGTGTGCGTGTGCATGAGTGTGCATGAGTGTGTGTGTGTGTGTGTGTGTGTGTGTGTGTGTGTGTGTGTGTGTGTGTGTGGGGTGTGTGTGTGTGCGGTGTGTGTGTGCGTGTGTGTGTGTGTGTGTGTGTGTGTGTGTGTGTGTGTGTGTGTGTGTGTGCATGAGTGTGTGTGTGTGTGTGTGTGTGTGTGTGTGTGTGTGTGTGTGTGTGTGTGTGTTGTGTGTGTTTCTTTTGTTGAAAGACTAATAAACTGTATTTTCTAATATTTCCACAGCCAGTCACAGTTCTGCTGACTTGGAATTTCTCATCTCCGAACATGATTTGAAATTTTCTCAAGCTTGAAATTATCTTTGTTCTTTTTTCCTTGTGCCCACAACCCTAACCTTGACCTTAAACAACACTTGACACCATGCACATGAGAGCAGGGTGTAAACTAGAAGGGGCTGGGGGGGGGGCTGGGGGAGGGGCTGGGCTTATTTATAAATCCTTTAAAAAATCTCGAAACTCCTGCCAAAGCCACTCGCCTCAAAGACACAAAACCCACTATGCACATGCGCCACTTCTACAGCTGTCTTGATCTTTCAGCCACAATTGCACAAGGTTTTCATTATTCACAAAAAACAACAACAGAAAGTTGGCACAACACATAAAATAAACACACACACTGCTACAAAAAACTGACATATAAAACATGTGCAGAACATTTGATGCACACATGAAAACCTCAACCTTCTCCAAAGTCAGATTACGGCCACCTCAGTGGTGGGCAAAACTCTCACACATATCATTTATTTCTGCAAAAATCTCACCTCTGGTGAACCTCAGAGCTCTTGCTGAGGACCCACCCCTCAGTTAAAAATAAGGGAGAAGTCAAACCAAGTCAGAATACTACTATCCTGTCAAGTGGTCTGACTGCCTGCAATCTCTTCTAAAAAATTAAAAAAAGAAGAGAAAACAAAACCCCATCACCACTATTGAAACCTACTCCAAAATACTCGACAAAAGAATGCAAACTAAAAGGTTTTTTTTTTAAATCAGACTCTGTTTACACATACACCAGTAGCCCAAAAAAATCAAACAACCAACCAAAATAAAAAAGAAGAAGAAAAAAAAGGGGGGGAGGAGGGGGAAAAAACCTGGAAAGAAACAATGAGGGCGAAGAAGACCAAGAAGCTTCAAGACACTGTTCTTCCAAAATATCACAGATGGTGGAACATGACAAATTTGCGTTTGGTTTCAGCTTGTGTTCGCTGAAAAAGTTGGCACATCACGAAAGGAGCAGACATCAGATTCACATAGCTGGACAGCCATGTCCCGCCTGAGTCAGTGATTTCATCGGATTTGGGGGGGGGGGGGGGGTGGGGGGGGGGGGGGGGTAGATTTTGGTTGGTTAGTTTTATGGAAACAGCCCACTATTATATGATGCTGATGAGAAACTAGATTGATCTAGACAGTAAACATATCTACTGGGTTGGTTATTGAATACAGTTAAAAGAGAGGGTACAGTTAAAGTAATAAAATAACTACATCCAATTTAAGTCTTCCAAGATCTAATATAATTAACACACACAACAACACCAACTAAAACTTTTCTGTCAAACTCTAAAACTGTCTACATCTATCTCATCTTGTCTAAACCACTCTTTCTTTTCAATCTGTAAAAGTGAAAGTAGCCATGTTGTATTTCTTGATGCCTGACTACAAGCATACATTTTTTTTTCCACATACTTGAGATAACATCTGTAAAAAGTACTTACATTTGGAAAAAAAAAGGGGGGGTGGGGGTGGAAGAAGGAAAAGAAAAAAGTTACTCAAATGTATGGTCACACTGACAAACTATAGATGACACTCTCACTCAAGCTAGAAATATGTGGAATAAAAAGTTTGTAAAAACAAGAAAAACTAAAAAGAAGGACATACATGTATAGTCAAACTAACACAGTAATGTTAAAACTGTAAACTAAACAACTTTTAAAAAAAGAAGAAAAATTCTACTTGCGTTACATACACATATTCAACCAAACACTAGCCCCCATAGCGCAGTGGTTAGTGCTATGGGTTACAGGCTGGAAGGTTTAAGTTCAAATCCCAAAGAGCATCGGGATTTTTGGACTCTGGTTGGCTACGACTAGAGTGAGTGTGCTGTGGTCTCAGTGGGACACACAGTCAAGCTTCATCCACATTTCAGATGCGATTTTGAGAGTATTTCTCATATTACCTGACCAACACTGAGAATGTCTGGATCTTTCAATAGTTTGATGCCCGGTTGACACCAGGATACATTATACACTATAGGAACAAGAAAGTGTTGAGTACAGCTTTGTGAAGTAGTCTCAAAGGACATGCACTTCCATAGTAGCATAATTTGCCTTGTAAAATATCAATAAAAGAACTTTAAGTTAAAAAAGAAAACCAACAACAACGAAACCTGGTGAAAAGCGACTGAAGAATTACAACACTGGAGCTAAAATGTGGTGGAAAGAAACTGAGGGACAAGCAGTCAGGCTACCACTGATGCAGAGTCACTGAAGAATTACGATACTCAAGCAACTACTGGTGAAACCTAAGTAAGAAATACATGTATACTGTATAGATAACAAAAGAAAAAAAATGTACAACTCCCCCCCCCCCCCCCCCCCCCTGCTAAAAGTAATGGATAAAATGAAACTACTCCCCCCAAAAAAAACCAGCATCCACATCTTGTCTAAATTTATCAGGAGTAAGTTTGACACAAACAAAACGTTATGAAATGATAATTCTAATAAACTTTTTAAAAATGAAAATTAAAAAAAACAAACAAGTGAACAAATAATTTTAGCAAAAAAGAATCTGCATAACACTTTGTGTCAGTTTTCAAAAAAAAAAAGGAGCCAAAAAATTCAGAATCTATGCTCTAGAATATCCTATTTTTACTACTACACAGCTTTTCATCAGCTAACAAATGTTAAAATTTATGAGGGTTTCATACTACTCTGATTAGATAACCCCTAAAGTAAAAAAACAACCAAAAGAACATACACAATACACATGCAACACAATCCAAATCATGAATGAGTGAGTATAACATAATAATCAGCATGCACAGTCCGACTTCTCCTCTTCCTCTCTCTGATTGGCCGATTCCAAGCCCCTGTGGC
The DNA here is from genome assembly GCA_030674155.1 of Stramonita haemastoma. Taxonomy (NCBI): domain Eukaryota; kingdom Metazoa; phylum Mollusca; class Gastropoda; order Neogastropoda; family Muricidae; genus Stramonita; species Stramonita haemastoma. The sequence goes on along the minus strand of CM060326.1, from coordinate 2,235,602 downwards.
GTGGACTTCCCCGCAAGTTCACAAAATCATTACGCGAGGCGTCCCCAGACACAATATCCGACAGATGCGCCGGCATCATGGGTCTCGAGCTTTTGAGTTTGTGAGCCACCGTCATGAAGATGGCGTCCACGTGATTGGCCTTTTCATCGTCTTTGGCCGACGTCTCGAAGAGAGGCATGTTGTGAGCGTCGGCAAATTTCTGCGCCAGGTTGGTGTTGACTGCCACCCGATCCACAATGTCGCACTTGTTGCCCACAAGGATGCGGGGAATGTACTTGTTCAGGTTGTGCCGGTCACACTCCTCGATCCACGATGGCATGTTTTCGAAGGAGGACATCTTGGTCATGTCGTAGACGAAGACGACAGCGTGCACGTTCCTGTAGTAGTGTTGAACCATGGACTTGCGAAACCGTTCCTGGCCAGCTGTGTCCCATAGCTGCAACTGGAGCAAAAAATTCAAACCACATATCAGTATCACTGAAACAACGGATACAAAAAGTGAAACAATGTAACTGAAATCATATGGTACTGAAACAATCTGAATTTGTAAGAAACCACGTGGCACTGAAACTAACACACGACAATGACTCAGAAACACATGACAATGATTCAGAAAGAATCTGAAACCAAAACACTACATGGCAAAGAAACTGAAACACACAACATGGTGCTGAAACAATACACAACTGTTAAAGTGCAAGTGAAACCACAAAGAGGTGGGGAAAAAAAACACACAAAAAAACTGTGACTGTGACTCAAACCAAATGGTTCTAATTCCAATGAAACAGAGTTGGAAGTCATTGTAACATAATTTGGAACTGATACAAACTACATTCAAATTAGATATCAATCTGAAACAACATAAAGTTCAAAGTAATCTGAACTGTAGCAGTTTTTAGATAATGGGCTATGGTAACTAAAACCACACATAACTGAGTCTAAAAAGTTTTTAAAAATTGAAATTTGAATACAATTTTCTAATGGTACAAAACAAAGAATTTCAGTTATTCAAAACACATGGAATGGATTATGGAAAGAACCTGTTCCTGGCAAATATAGTCATGATATAGTTTATACTTATAGACTATATACAAAAAAATTTGTAAAGTTTAACTTCTATGCATTTTTTCCCATTTTAAATTACTAAGACTAACTGAGCCAGGGTGGGAAAAGGAGAGAGAGAGAGAGAGAGAGAGAGAGAGAGAGAGAGAGAGAGAGAGAGAGAGAGAGAGAGAGGAGAGAGAGAGAGAGAGAGGAGGAGGGAGGAGGGAGGGAGGGAGGGAGGGAGGGAGGGAGGGAGGGAGGGAGAGAGAGAGAGAGAGAGAGAGAGAGAGAGAGAGAGAGAGAGAGAGAGAGAGAGAGAGAGAGAGATTTAATTAATTAATGTTTACTTTTTTATTTTGTAAACTTTTGGTTAATTTTTTTTTTTGGGGGGGTGGGGGGGTGGGGGGGTTCTGAATTGCATAATACCTTTTGAAAAACACACACCACACATTTAAAAAATAATGTGAATGGCTTGGAAATTTTTCAAGAATCTTCTACTAGTTCTAGACACTAATATATTACTTATTATGTTTAGCTCAACAGCTGCCTAATCTATGATCTGGAAAGTTTTACCAATAAGAAATGTCTCTAAAACTTTATCATACTTGAACTTTTTTAACTTTCACAACTCTGTAATGCAACAAACATTGTACCAAAAAAAAAAAAAAAAAGGAACGAAGGATCTCCCACTCAACACAATATCATCATGAACTGAAAGATTCGCAAAATCCCGAGGACATCAACTATCACCATAATTTAAAGAGAAGACTACACTATATATTTATGATATATTCCCACTGCTTGTCTAAGAGATATTATCAAATGCCTTTCCAGTTTCTTCTTCCCTTGATCAGAGGTCTACCAATGCTGCCAATCACCAATAGACTGAATAGTACCATAGATCAACTTATATCAAAGGGCAGGTTTTTGCTCATTTGTATCAAAATTAAAATAAAACTTTTTTTTTTTTTTTTTGCTGCCTCGTCTTCTGTGATGTTCCCATACTGCTGTTCCCACGCCACTCATTTCAATCTCCCCGCCACAGCCATATCCAGGTTTGTTGTGTCTCATTCTCGGGATCGGCAGTCCACAGGGAGCACATCAATATTAGGCCGCTGTGGGGCCACCAGCCAGAGGGCCCTGCACTTCTGCTGAGTCACTTTGGTGGTGTTCAGTGGTGCCTGTTTTGATCTAACATATATGCAGGACACCACCTACTAAGCCCCCTACTAACGACAGTATTAGCTCAGTTGCAGAGCCAGACTGAGTGAGTCATCCATCTGAGGTGGCGACCACCACAACGTCCCTCTAACGACCGTCTCCCTGCGAACCTCCAACCCCAAAGGCTTTGACACAAACTCACCATAGGCACAGAAGTGTATGGGGAAACCGAATGTGAGGTCACCATGAGACCAGAGCAACGGGAGCCACCGAATCAGAGGCAATTTTTATTATTTCATGATGATCTATGGTGATGGGGATGATGTAATGATGCTGCTGTGGAGGTGCATCCGCTTTGAGACTTCTTGACAGGGTTGCACTCTAAGCATACTGTCATAATATATCTTGGCATCAACCGGCCTGAGACACCTGCAGTGTTGGTCAGATAATTAGAGCAACACTCTCAAATTCGCATCCGTAAAGTGGATGAAGCTCGACTGTGTGGTCCCAGTGTCCCCACTGAGCCCACAGCACACTCACTTTGGGTAGGAGCCGGCCAGAGTTCGAAAAATCCCTATGAGTATGACTCTTATGGGACTTGAACCCGCGAACTTCCAGTCCGAAATCCAAGGCGCTAACCACTGCACCAAGGCGGCTGGTAATTAAAATAAAACTGTGTGACCCCCCCCCCCCTGCCCCTGAAAAAAAGGTGGGCCTAAAATTAAAAATAAAGAATAAATTGAGCTGTTGGGTGGGGGGGGGGGGGGGAGGCAGGCCAGTATAGTTAATATTTTCTGGGTTTATAAAAGCTACTGAATTTACTGGTTTAATTAAACTGCAACTAACATGGCTGTATGACACTAACTTGACTATAATTTTGGCAAAGGGGAAGGTGATGGGAATAGGAAAAAGGATGAGGAAAGGTATGAGGAAAGGTATGACTGTGTGATATTAGTTGGGCATGGTACAGGGACTGTGCACATATCCTAAGATCTCGATGAGCATATTGTTTCGCAAAGAACTGATGTGTGGTAAGAAACTTTAGGCAGCTGGGTATCTGGTTTGAAGGATTTAAGACAGCCTAGGATTAAGGACTTGGGGCACTGATGAATGCAGCTGGCACTAAACCAGTAAATCATAATGACTAGCCTAGGTCAGTCTAAGGCACAGGATCACATCACTAAGAGCAAGACTCCTTCGGCATTCCTATATGCCTCTAAAATTGACAGAGACACTAGGCTAAAGGGTCCCAATCCTACAATTACTGACATAGGGTGACAACTTATCATGATCGAGCAAAATCATGGCTTTAGATGCTAACCAAAACAAAGAGAAAAACGTCAAAGATGACTAAGCCATTCTTACTTTCAGATGTTCCGAATCCACCTGAACAGATTTCTCTCTGAAATCCACTCCGATTGTTGCCTCTGTCTTATCTGGAAATCTTCCAATACAAAATCTATAGGTCAAGCAAGTTTTGCCGACATTAGAGTCCCCTATCACGATTATCTTGAATATTCTGCGTTGCGCTTGTTTTTCAACTACTTTTACTGCGCCTTCTTCAGCTGTTTCAACAACAGCGTTTGACCGAGATATTTCTTGCATTTGTCCTCCACTAGCGTCTCCACTCATTTTGTACTTTGTAGTATGTATACGGATAAAGAAAACGCGAATGAATAACTTCACAATCAAAAGGTGTCGCAAGGCTTGTTATCACTTCTCATCAAAACATCATGCAAGTCGCCATTTTTGTTGTCGTAGCAAGTTTAATTTGGCTTTTTTTTCAGAAAAAGATAAAAGGTTTTTAGAATAAATATTGGATTTAATTTATATAAAAATCGGCATTTTTATCAAATTAATTAAAAAATAGACATCTTAGAAGTTTAATATTTTCACATCAGGACGAGAACATACGTGACCGAAGGTCGGCCATATCGGAATCCCGAATTCACCACGAGGTAGAGAACGGGCTAGACGTTACTGTTAGGGAAGTACTGGCTTTTCAGCCGTTCTTTCCAACATGCCTGCAAGTAATCCTTTGCCACCCAAAGAAAATGCTCTGTTTAAACGAATTCTGGTAAGTTTGCATTCTTTAAAGACTTAAGTTTTTCTCTTTACATGTCTTTATTTGGTAGGTACCAATCGCGCTGACATCATTCGAACTCGCGATTGGGCATGTTCTGACTTCCGTTTAAAACGATGTTGGATTCGGTTTCAATTATTTATAATGTGCATGGTACATAAACTGAAATTTTCTGTGATCGATGTGTGTTTATCATCTTCATACCACAGCTGTACTGAGTAGTCAGAAGGTCATGCTGCGTGATCGAGTTTTCCTTCACTGACGAACTCGGTACCGCTATGGCTTGCGCGTCATCGGACAAAGTCGGAATAACCTTACCCCCCCTCCCCCCTATTTCTTTTGTTTGTTCTTTATTCATTTTTACCGACATCAGTATGCTTGATTGTTTATGACCTATCTCTACCGGTGCATGCAGGGATCTTGTTTCTGTGTGCATTCGTGACCCAAAAAGTGCGACATGAGAGAATATCAGTCTAGCGTATTCCTTCTTAGGTTTTGGTTCTGATCAGGCCGGTTATTGTACTGCGATCAACATTTGCAATTATTAATAAGACCATCACTTCTATGAAATATAATTTTTGAAAACATGAATTCATGAAAAACTTACTTGCCCAAACACCTTAATTTTGTTGGGTGTGTGTTTTCGCAAAGGATCACAGTTGATCTAGCCTAATTTTTTTAGTAATTAGTTTGACTTAACCAAAACTGGCAAAAGTCAGCCTGTGAGAGTTTTGGAAAGTCTTAAAAGTTATAAATTGCAATTTGTGGGTTTTCACAGGTTGAAGCCATAATCAATTATTCAACAACTTAACAGTGTTGGGTAAAGGGACAGAAAAGAAGTGTTGAATTTGTGGTTCATTAGAGAACAGAGCTACAAAACCTAGTATAGTACTCAGTAGTAGCCTGCCGGGGTATGGGGGTGCACAGATCTGCTGCCCTATTTTAGGAAGGTTTAGAATCTGAGAGTGAGTCTCTCACTCAAGATCTCTCTCTCCTCTCTCTCTCTCTCTCTCTCTCTCTCTCTCTCTCTCTCTCTCTTGAGTCCGAGTCTCTCTCTTGGATAGGCCTAGTTGATCAGTCAGTTACTAGCAGACCGAGTCCATACTGTTGCAGTAAACAAGATTCAATCAGCACCTGCCATACTGGAATGCGGTGTCCCTCAGGGATCAGTTCTGGGCCCTCTTCTTTTTACCCTCTATACTGCTCCACTGTCACATATAATAGACCGTCATCATATCAATTATCACTTATATGCCGATGACTCGCAGATTCAAAGCAGTGACACACCTGAAAATCTTCCTTCTCTTTTGACAAATATGACCAACTGCCTTCAAGATATCCAACACTGGATGATACAAAACAAATTACAACTAAATGCAGATAAAACCGAAGCCATGCTCGTAGGCACCAAACACAAACTCTCCTCCGTTCCAACAACTTCAATAGAATTCAGCAATACGTCAGTTCCCCTATCCACTTCTGTGAAGTATCTAGGAGTCGTTGTCGATAACACTCTCTCCATGCAAAAATTCATTACCCAAACCTGTCAGTCATGCTACTATCAACTACGGTGTTTTAGCGCAATTCGTTAGTACCTGTCCACTGATGCAACATCCAAACTTGTCACTTCTCTTATTCTCTCACGTCTGGACTATTGCAATTCTCTTTTGGCTGGTCTGCCAGCATCATCCATCCACTCCCTACAACGTATACAAAACTCTGCAGCTCGTCTGGTCCTCAGAAAGAAAAAATCTGAGCACATTACCCCTCTCTTGCAATCTCTCCATTGGCTGCCCGTACCACAGAGAGTAAACTACAAGATCAATACCCTCTGTTAAAAATGTCTCCACAATACTGCACCCTCCTACCTCTGTGAATGTCTTCACTTGTACACACCTTCTCGCTCCCTCCGCTCGTCGGCAGATACTTTGTCTTTAAGAATACCCAGATTCAACCTATCTACCGTTGGCCGCCGCTCTTTCTCTGTTTCTGGTCCATCGATGTGGAACGACCTTCCTCTCTCCCTCCGGCAAAAGCCTACTTTAAGTACTTATGACACTTTTAAATCCAACCTCAAGACACACTTATTTCAAACCTAAGTATTTCTCCTTCCGCTTCCATCTCTTACCTGTCCCTGCCTTCAACATCCACCTGCCAAAGTGCTTAACGTTTGTAGGTGTGTGTGCGCGCGGGCGTGCTGCGTGCATGCATGCGTGCGTGTTGTGTGTGTATATTTGAATTTGTTAAAACTGTAAATAGCTGTTGATTGTGTGTTGTGTAGGTCGAATGAAAGCGCTTTGATTTGTTTTTACAAGAGATAGCGCTATACAAATTCCATGTATTATTATTATTATTATTACTGTGATTGTGAATGAGTATTTTACTATTTTTAGTTTTCCCCATCTTTTTTGCTGTTGTTTGGTTTCTTTCTGTGTATGTGGATTTTATTCCCTTTTCGGTTCTCCTGGGGAAGGGGGGGGGGGGGGGGGGGGTGTGCTGCCAGTGTTATAAATTATTAAATAGCTTCCTCACCATATGAAAGCTCTCTGCTAACAATTCCCTCATGTTTATCCATCGCTTTGTAAATTTGTTTCTGCCTTGTTGGGTTCCTTTATTTTCTCCTCTCTGCCTTCTTGGTTTAGTATCCTGCCTTTTTCCTAAAAGACTTAAAATATAATTTACAACAGTTCTTTCTGGTTCCAAAGAAAAGATGAGATCAATCCATCTCTCTCTCTCTCTCTCTCTCTCTCTCTCTCCTCTCTCCTCTTCTCTCTCTCTCTCTCTCTCTCTCTCTCTCTCTCTCTCTCTCTCTCTCTCCTCTCTCTCTCTCTCTCTCTCTCTCTCTCTCCTCTCTCTCCCCTCTCTCTCCCCTCCCCCTCTCCCCTCCCTCTCTCTCTCCTCCCCCCCCCTCCTCTCTCTTCTCTCTCTCTTTCTCTCTCAGTCCTCTCTCTCTCTCTCGTCTCTCTCGTCTCTCTCTGTCTCTCTCTCTCTCCCTCTCACTCTCTCACTCCTCCTCTACACACACAACACACACAACACACACACACACACACACACACACACACACACACACACACCACACACCACACACACACACACACACACATCTCTCATGTGAAAGTCTTGGAATATTTACCTGTTTAATGAGTTAATACTCCTGTAGTGTTAGCAGAAAAAGACACAAAAATGCCCCCCTCCCCCCTTTTTTTTCTTAGAGGATGGAGAAAGAATGGCTCCTTTTCTTTTGAGAGTGCCCTTGACCCTCACTTTTGAAATCAAAGAATCAGTGTAATAAGATTCCAGCTAGTAGATCTTCAGGATTTCTTTGAGATAATGTTGATTCTGACTTTATTGTAGGCAGACCATAGTGATAAATCAAGGTCTTGAAATGTGCTTAAATGACATGCTTATTTGTTATGCTCACGTCAAAAACCTGCCTTGGAAGGAGGTGGCAAGTAATGGCTTGTGGCGTAGATGATGCAGACCAGTATATGTTGCATGCAGTGTGTGTGCTCTGTGTTGATTTGCTGAAAATATTCAGAAAATACGGATCATGGATGGACCAGTGCAACCAGAAGAGGGCATTCAGCTTGACCCACAACTGATTGATACACAGTGATAGTGCTGCCAATTTTTCAATAAGAAAAGGAAGATTCTTGGGACTAAAGGGGGATTTGATCAGTATGGATAACGACTTTCTGAAGAGTGGAGTGTATTGGAATCTAGATCATCTGTGATGATGATCAGTTGTGCTGCCACCATACATGGGCCGATGTGTGGTTTGACCAGTGAGTGCAGTCATGGAGGCACACAGGGAGACATTGTGGGCTCTGCAATCAGGCAGTGGCTGGAAAAGATGCATAGCCCCACAGGCCTTTCTACACTCCCTGGCTCTGGTGATTCGAGGCTGTTGTTGAGTCAAGGCATTCTTGACAGTTTGAACTATGATAGATCTCTCTCTCTACAGACTACAGTGCAGGGTTTCAGCTCTCAAGCAGAGATCTATAGATCATACAAGTGCTTCAGGCTGTCTTTGGTGCAGTTTTTATAGCGGTTTCTTAGACTTGCTGTGGCTCTTTGAGAGAACTCTGGACACACAGTCCTATCTGATATGGGAAGCAGGACTGGCCCTTGTGAACTTTGTGTTGTGTCCTATGATGCTGGGCCTTCAAGAAATGAAGATGAGCCAGTATTGGTTATTAAAAAGTTAACCAAGTGTGAGTCATTAGCTTCATGTAGACTACATACAATGAGTCGTACTACCCACCCCCCAAGAATGCCACTCTATGGAAAGCAGGATTTGCTTATCACAGACTGATAGTACAAGAAGTAACTGAGGAATTTGGAAAAGACGCCATGCAACATGCCACCAAATGCAGCAAGTTTAGACCATGTCACACATGATAGCAAAATAATCACGTGCAGGAAATTTTGTGATGATCACCAACTTGTCTAGTCTAGTGTTATGCTTACAGTAAAACCTTTTTTTTTTAAAATCACACTACTTTCATTCCTGTTAACGGCATCCTTGGTTTATGAATGGTCAAGGATTGATACCAAGAGTGACAGTCATTAGGTACTGGGGCAACGCCTGTTGTATGTGGCTGCGGGGGTTGATGTGGGAACGGCAGAACCCTGCCAGTGCCACACTGACTGACCTAGCAGACCAACTGTGAGCACAAGTTGTTGGCTCTACCTCAGTCTCACTCTGTTGTGTTAGTCACCTGTTTCTTTTCCTGTTTGTGCAAAGTCAGACCGGACCCCTGTTCAAGTCGTCATGTGTATTGTGAAAGATAAAAACAAGCACACTGCATCTGATTACCCGAGATATTTTGGACTTAACTGCATATTGCTTTTCCTTTTATTATTTTTTTTCACTAAAAAAAAATTGTTTGGCAAGTTTCTCAAAGTTGTTGAGCATGGGTACTGCAGTTGGTGCCAGCTGTTCAGCTAGTCCTGGTTAAGTATACTGTACATCACATAATTATGCACACAAACACATGCATGCACATGAGTGCGACACACACACACCAACACACACACACACACACACACACACACACAACACACACACACACACACACACACACAGAGTAAACACTATTTTTGTCTCTTTAGAAGAAGCTTGAATGGTTACTTTTGACAGATATTCATCTCAGGGGTTCTTCAGATTTGTTGGTGACAATGCCTTGAGTCTAGATTTTGCTTCCTGATTTAAAGACAACTGTTAATAGGAAAAATAAATGTTGTCATGCTGTTCCAAAGATTGTGTTTACACTTTAAATTACAGTATTATTGTACTGTGTGTGCAGAAATGTTACGAACAGAAGCAGTACAAGAATGGCTTGAAGTTTGCCAAACAGATTCTGTCAAATCCAAAGTTTGCAGACCATGGGGGTGAGTGATGATTGTTTGTCATTTGTTTAACAATGAGACATGACTTTCTAGAAGAACTCTCGTCTGTGGCGCTAAAACAGGGATTCTGTTAATTTGGGCGCTAAAACAGATCTGTTATTTGGCGCTAAACACGTAACAGGGATTCTGTTAACTTGGGCGCTAAAACCAGGGATTCTGTTTATTTGGCACTCAAACAGGGATTCTTTTTCCTGTATGTAACAGACACCTTGATTCTTAAATTTGATACCAGCCTAGAAATTTGCAATGAACAAAAGTGTTCACAAGGTGCTAAAATGCTCTGAGATTTATTCTGTGAAAGTTTATAAATTTGCTCTGAACTCTAATGCAAATTTTAAACCTAGCTGGAAAAAAAAAATTCAGCAACAGTTTTATAAATGAGTTGTGACTATATTTTTTTTCAAGCATTGAGAAATGATTTTATTGTGTTAAGCTGAAGCTTACTTCAGAAACAGATCACAAAGAAATCCATTGTGTTGAAGTTTATGTGAAAGAAGTAAAAGTGTGTGACTGTGATACTGACAGTCAGAATGCAGACACTAAAGCAACTCCAAAGGTCATAGTAAGAGCCAAAGAATACTTCAAGCTAGACACTGACTGTGTGTTTGTGAATGTTTTGTGTGTGTGTGTGTGTGTGTGCATGCGCGCACAGGCAGACACACTTGCCTCTGTATGTTTGTATGTGTTTGTGTGCATGCGTGTGTGTGAGCACGTATACATACCTGTGTGAGGGAACTTTCAAGAGTCGGTTATAGTGAGAGTGAAGTCATTTATTTTTCTTCTTTTTCTTGTTGCAGAGACCTTGGCCATGAAAGGCCTGACTCTCAATTGTCTGGGTCGGAAAGAGGAGGCCTATGACTATGTACGCAGGGGTCTGCGTAACGACTTGAAAAGTCATGTCTGTATCCTTTCTGATGTGCTGCAAAATGAATGAGATAATTGGGGGGGGGGGGGGGGGGGGGGGGGGTCACCTGTGTTTTATTTATGTATAGCTTTTCTTTTTTTAAAGCATGTAAGTCTTTGGGATATAGCAAAACAAAACTTTTAGGAGTTTTGTTTGGTTTTAATCATATGTAAAGTTTTGACCCAGAAAAACATAAGCTTACATCACCAGAGGTTTTGATGTTAGTTTTTTTTCCTGAATAAGCTTTCTCTCCCCTTCCAATTTTTTTTTTTTTTTTCGTAAAGTGGAGAATTAAGCATTCCGCCAACTAATAGCCTATTTACCTGTGATGGTATCTTGGGTTGCGTACGGCGGAATATTAAACTCTTAAGATTTAATCTTGTTTATCTGTGATGTTTACCAGTTCACATATGAAAAAGATTGAAGCTTACAGTTCAAGCATTAGTCTATGAATGGAGATCAGATCTTAAGAATGATTGTTGGATAAGCCATGGACCTGGAAATAAGTATAATTGAAAATTGCATGAGAGAAATATGCTTTCCGTCAACTAATAGCTTGCTTACCAACCATGGCATGTGAGTTGCATACGACGGGATATCAAACTGAAGCTTGGATCTCTTCCATTTGCAGATTGTTGTGATTTTGCTGATGAAAAGATTGAAGCTGACAGTTAAAAAAAAAAAAAAAAAAAAGAAAGAAAATATTTTGGCTGCATATTTAAGAAGCATCCCAGTTCAGTTCATGGGCTGATAAATTCTCTCTGTGTATATGTAGTTAGAGAATTTTAAGTTGGTGCCTATCTTTTTCTCTCTTTTGTTTTGCACTTGCACACAGGTTGTAAGGAACAGCATGTTTGATAAATCATGTTTTCTCTATAGATATGGAGATAAAAAAAAAAAAAAGTTACAAGTTATTATACAAAGAAGGTAACCAGTAAAGCAGTTTCTCCTTATATCTATCTCACAATCTATCTATTTCAATAAGGGAACCCATGATTATTTTTGATGCATTCACTGTGGAAAAGTTGTATGGAAACATGATTTCAGGTGCTGAATTATGTTGAAATTTTCGTTTGTTGTGGGTTCAAAGTTGAGCTGAGCTCATAGACATGCTTTGTTGCTTGTGTTTCATCAAATTCTTTTTTTGTGTGTGTAAAATTGCATCATGATTGCTGACCATTGAAGTAGAGCATGGTCACCGCAGTCAGATAAATTCAGCAGAAGTGAACATGCTCTGAACACTTTACCCCAGAAATGATAGGGTATTTTTTTCTTTAAAGTTTTTATTTTATTACATGTTTTTTAGTCATTCCTTTTCTTCATTCCCTTATTGTTTCTGTGTTATCCATCACTATTTTCTTTTTTACAAATGATTTTTTTGGTAACAAATGATGATACAAAGCGATGGTAGTGGAGAGTGTGTCCAAAGTGGTGATTCCTTAACGGAGAAACAGGCTGGCACGTGTACGGGCTGCTGCAGCGTTCTGATCGAAGTACGACGAAGCCATCAAGTGCTACAGGAATGCCCTCAAGTGGGATAAGGTGACACACTGCCTCCCTCGCTCTGCCCCCTCTGTGTCTGTCCTCTTTTCACTTTCACTTTCCTCCCCTTCTCTCTCTCTCTCTCCTTTCTCTTTCTCTCTCTTTTTTCTCTCTCTTCTCTTTCTCTTTCTCTCTACTTTCCTCTTTCCCCCCCCCCCTCTCTCATCTCCCCTCCCCTTCCTCCCACCCTCTCTCTATCCCCCCCCCTGCTTACCATCCCTCCCCCCTTTCTTTCACCTTAGAATTGAATTTTAGTATTCGGTTAAATGCTTTTTAAAGGGAACAGAAATGATTGCAGAATTTGTAAGGTTTCTGAAATAGAGTGTTCAAAATGCTAGTTTATTTTGGAAAGTATAATAAGTTTAAAGAGTTCCCTCCCCCCCCCCCCCCCCTTTTTTTTTTTTTTTAGGTATAGTTTTGATTTTGGATACAAGTTTCAAAAAACCCCCCCCCCCCCCCCCCCCCCCCCCCCCCCCCCCCCTTGCTGTATAGATCAGTTCTTCTTCACCAACATGATGACAGTTCATGTGAGTCAGACACCACAGTGGTGAATTATCTGTCTACGAATTCTGATGTGGTGAGAGAAGATAGCTCTTGTAGATTTCTGGAAAGTTCTGTTTGTTACAAGCGGCTGCATCAGGACGGCTGCGTGTCTTTGCTTTAACCTGTGTGGCAACTTCTTTCTCTTGTTAGAACTGTCCAGGGTAAATGCCAGTCTTCTGGTGTACACAGTTGTGATTTCTTGATTGCACGATCAATAACAATTGTGGATAGAATGTGAATAACTTTAATATCAAGTGTATAATTTTTATTTTTATTTTTTTAGATTTTAACAAATTTGAGAGGTTTAGAGGTTTTGTTGGGTTCCCCCTTTTAAAGTTTTGTCTGAAGTTAAAACTTAATTCAGAATCATTTGCATAAACATGTGCTTATTTCAGTATAGTTTTTATTCTGTGTGTGTTGTGGGAAGGGCCTTTTTTTTCTTGATTTTGGTCTTGGTTTAAATCTGTCGTGTAGTTTGCATAGTAAAACACCCTTGACATTGAAAATATTACGAAATATGTATGTTGGTTGTATAGGAATATAGAATTTATTTACCAAGTTTTCCTATTCATTTTGCCTTGTCACCACCTGTCTGCCAGTGCTGGACACAAATTTATGGAATGATTACAACCCCCTTTCCTTCCTGTCTCCCCCAAAGTATGTTCCTACCTTCAGTTAGTCCCCATCAAGACTCCTTCTCCACTCCCACCACCATTTTGAGAAAATTGCCACCTGCGATGATTCATTAGTAGAATTGTAAACCCCAGTGTCCTTGGCCAAAGTGATGATTGTTGATCTGTCTGTCAGCATTTGTCCTGACCTCTCCACTCGACCCTTTCACCTCTCCCCCCCATGCCCCCCCCCCCCCCCCCCCCCAAAAAAAAAAAAAAACATAATAAAAAATAAAATATAAAAAAAAACATACACACACACACACACACACACACACACACACACACACACACACACACACACACTCCTCACAAAACCCCAAACAAAACCAAATCTATCCTTTTCTCTACTTATGACACTGCTTGACAAATGGTGGTTAACTTGATATGGAAACAGCTGCAGCAATGAAAATCTCCACCAAAAAAATCAAAGTTTCGGAAGTGACATCTGCTTACTGGTTCACATTTGTCTGCTGCATATACTGTGTTTGTATATTGTTGTAATGGTAATATGCATGACACACTGTGTCTTCTCTCCCCCTAAATAACAAAAAACTGCATTGAAGATAAGCCAAGTGCTGCTTATGAGATCTTATCAGTGATGTCACTGACATCACAAGCTTTTGATATATCTGTTTTAAGTGTGTATTTGTTTTATTTTTGGAAGATGTGTTTTTATTTGATGATCTGTGTTTTGTAGTGCTCTCACCTAGTAGTCTCATCTGATTTCATGGATTTCGGTCTGTGTGTTACAGGACAACCTGCAGATTCTACGAGATCTGTCATTGCTACAGATTCAGATGCGAGACCTTGAAGGATATCGGGTAATATTTTATAACATTTTCCCTTTTACTGTAACACCACGGATGCATATTTTTCATTGAAAATCAAAACGAACCTCAACTCTGTTTGAATAGTTCAACAATTTGTAAGATTTGGATTTCACTTTATTTTTTAAAAATATTTTTAAAAGTTGAAAAGGAAAATAATCATGGAAAGTGATGCTTTTTGTAACTATCATAAAGTGTGTAAACCATTTACAATGGGCCAGCAAGGTTTTGTGACTGTTGAAAAGTGCAAAAGCACAAAATTCTGCATCAATTGGACTGTTTTCCTCTAATGCATGGCTCATACTATCCAAAGAGAAATTGAACCGTTTGTTTCCCCCCATGTCAAAACTTGATTGACACATGACGCAGCAACAGAGGTTAGAACAGGGTGTAAGAAACTGACCTCTTATGTGACTTAGTGCACCCCTCCCAACAAAACTGCTGTCAGTGGGCATAACTGACACTGACACTGTCATCTGTCAGTGGGCATAACAGGAGTGAGAGTGGCAGCACAGGGGTGAACTGTTGCCTAGCAAGTTACAGCTTGTATATAGAACAAAAAGTGATTAAAAAAAAAAAAATTACTACTTTTTCTGGTGTTTCCTGAACAGTGTGCTGTACAGCAGAAAAAGTGTGTAGATCTGGATACCTGTGGTCAGAAGAGTACTGTTACTTTTGTCGTTATTTCAGGACACGCGCTACCAGCTGCTGGTTCTGCGGCCAGGTCAGAGGGCGTCGTGGATTGGCTACGCCATGGCCTACCACCTCCTGAAGGACTACAAGATGGCGCTGCGCATCCTGGAGGAGTTCCGCAAAACTCAGTCGGTGAGTGAGTGAGCAAGCCAGTGCTGCAGTGTGGGGTGTGGTGGGTGTGTGTGGGTGTGTGTGTTTGTGTGTGTTAGTGTGTGTGTGTGTGTGTGTGTGTGTGTGTGTGTGTGTGTGTGTGTGTGTGTGTGTGTGTGTGTGTGTGTGTGTGGTGAGTGAAAGTGATCTGATGACATCAAAACCCTGTAGAGGTAGGGGTATACTGAAGCGTGTTTAGTGTGAATTATAACAACAAAGACTTTCGGATGTGTGAACAGAAATAAAGAGGAGCCTGTTGCATGGGAGAATAGAATTATTGACATACCTGCACATGACCTAGTCTGTGTGTAAGCAAGGCAGTAAAGAGGTCAGAGATGTAACTCACAGCCTCTGCTTCTGTGTATGACAGACGTTCTAGGTTATTTTGCATGAAGTAATGACTTGAATGGGTGAAACATGCAAGCCAAACAAGCATTTCTCCCCCATTCCTTTCCCCTCATGTCTTCTGTTACTTTCTTCCCTAGTGCTTTTATCTCGTCTTTGAGTGTGGAGATGTGGATGTGCTGTGTGTATACCACACCATCGGAATGTTGGTGTAGTGCTGCAGATGATGTTATCAATAGATCCTTCTGACAGTGTGTGAAGGGGGAACTGTACTCTCCCCTCAACTTCTCATGTTGTTTGAGGACTCCATGGATCTGATGCAGCTTGAAGCTAATAGCCGCTGGATACTTATACTTTCTATAAGAGCTGAGGGTCTTCTCTTTAGTTCCAGGGGGAGAAAGGGGTAGCGCAGTGGAAAATGTAGAGGAGGATTATCTGCATCCCCCCCCTCCTTTTCTCACCACCTTTACCCCACCCCTACCCTCTTCCATCTTGTTGGAGAATTGCAATCACAGCCTGTGCATTGCTGTGTCAGCCACAGAAGAAAAGAAACTCGATTGTTTATTTGACCTCAGTGCTGTGAACAGATCAGTTGTCACAACTTGGGTTTTTAATGCTCTATCCCCACACCCCTGGATCTGTACATTTTCTTCATCCATTAGACTATGAGTAGGGGTGATCTGGTTGTTTCGTCTTTAGGTTGAGACAATAAATCAAGGTCCCATGTGCACCAAATATTAAGTATACATGAAAAGTATTATCTCAATTTAAAAAAAGAAAATGCGGCCTCACAGCAACAAGAGAGTTGTCCTCTGCAAAGTCACGCAGCAAAGCATCTCTCATGAGGAAACAAATATGCGGAAAGGAGCTATTTTTGAAAACAAATTTTTAAAAAGGGGCTATTTTTTGAAAGGGCAGTCAGTGGTGCTGCTGCTCTGGTGGTGTAGGCTTTCCCTGGGGAGAGCAACCCAAATTTTGGCTGTACCACTAACCGGTATACAATACAGTGCGTAGTTTGGGTTACTTTTGCATGGACTTAGCCTTTCATCCTGTCTGTGTTAGGACATGAACCATGTAGTTAGACTTCAGCAGCCTGCAGATGATGTGAGCAATAGATCCTTCCTACAGGGTGTGGAGGGGGAACTGTACTCTCCCCAGTCACTCCACACCCTGTCTGGTGACACTTCTTCTCTGATGCAGCTCTGAATACATGTATAGTAGGGTGCCATCTGTGTACAGGCAGACATCTGTCTTTTGCTCTGTCATCAGTTGGGATGAGAGAATTTTAACTGACGATGAAAGCTGATGGTAGTCATTCTTGTTTAGCACAGTAACACTAATAGAAGCGTAACAGTTGTTCTTGTTTGAAACAAAATCATGCATCTGTGATGTCATTAGGTATGATAGACATGGCTGTGTAAGGTCCTAAAAGCTCCTTACAAATTCCTGTATTTTTGGGATGCCTGTTCCAAGACCATGAAAAGCCTGATTTTTGTCCAAGAAAGTTTTAGAATGTTGCTGTTGCCTTTGATTCCAAATAAGTTTTGCACAAGACTGTCCCTTATCTCAGAGTTGAAAAGAATTTGTGAAAGGGGAAAGGAGGTCTACATGTCTTTACTTTAGACATATACTCACACATACTTTACTACCATTTGAAAGTGCAGAGATTCTCTTTAGAGTCAACAATATATAATAATTACATAGAATTTATATAGCGCTGAATCTTGTAAAGCAAACAAATCAGAGCGCTTGCATTGAAATCAGTCACGTTTCTGCATAAAAGCTGACAGAGCACTCTGGTCTCATGAAGATGGTGTGTGTTGTGTGTCTGTGCGTGTGTGTTTGTGTGCGTGTGTGCATGCGTGCATGCATGTGTGTGTGTGCAGCAACCGAAGACGTTTGACTACGAGCACAGCGAGCTGCTGCTGTACCAGAACATGGTGATGAGGGAGGCCAGCATGAACCAGGAGGCCCTGCAGCACCTGGAGGACTACGACAAGCAGATCGTCGACCGCCTCCACGTCAGGGAAACCACAGGTACCTGGGGGGGGGGGGCTGGGGAGGGCGCTCTGCCGTTGTAATGATAATGATGATGATATTTATATAATTATATGTCACTTTGGTGTAGAGCAGTCTCAGCTGTTGGTATCACCGAGTTCAGCGTTATAGGGTAGTATCCCTGAAATTTATTTATAGGCTCAAAGAGCATGCCAGTGTGTACACACACACACACACACACACACACACACTCACACTCACACTCACACTCACTCACTCACTCACTCACTCATGTAATTTTACCAGTATTGACACAATCCATTTCCATGCATGAAGTTTTCAACAAAAAATGTTTCGAAGGTGTGTATGAATAAAGAAATGTAGTTAAGTTTTGGTTATGAACAGATAAAGAAATGTAGTTAGTTTTGGTTATGAACAGATAAAGAAATGTAGTGAAGTTTTGGTTATGAACACTGCAAATGATGTTATCAATAGATCCTTCTGACAGTGTGTGAAGGGGGAACTGTACTCTCCCCTCAACTTCTCACATTGTCTGCAGACTCCTCAGTTTCTGATGCAGTGCCTCTTTCCATTGCTCTAGTTCTCAGTATGAGCAGCCACACCTGTTAGCATAGGAACAGCTTGGGGCTGATTAAGGAATTTTTTTAGTAATTTTTTTTGTGTGTGTGTGTATGTGTGTGTGAGTGAGTGGGGAGTTGGTGAGTATATGAAATGTCATTACATGTTTATTGGGGGGTATTTTGTCACACACTTTCAGGTGTGGGAAAGGCACACTATAAATGTACATGTGCAGTTGTAATTATTACTAGTTTGTGTGTGTTTGAGGGTGGAATTCATGAGTATGTGAAACGTCATTCTAGCATTTAGGTGTCCATTTAGACCATTGGAGTAACATGGCATGTGCTGTGAGCTATGGCAAAGGAACACTGTTTGGTTAAAAAAAAACAAAATTTAAGCGTTATAAAAGCAAAGAAGAACGAACGAACCAGCCCTGCAGATGATGTGAGCAATAGATCCTTCCTACAGAGTGTGGAGGGGGAACTGTACTCTCCCCAGTCACTCCACACCCTGTCTGGTGACACTTCTTCTCTGATGCAGCGTGCTCACATACAGTTTGCTCTCTCAAGGACACTCTCAGTGAGGGATGCAGGAAATAGAGGAAGGAGAGAGATCTATGTGAATATGAGCGAGTCATCTTTTTAGAAAGGATGTGGGTTTGTTTAGGGGGAGGGTACAGTGTCTGAAATAAGGGAATACATGTGGGAGCGCAACAGCTGTGGTGAAAGCATCCATCTTGTGATTCCGTGGTGTCTTAGGGTGTAGGTTCATGAACAGCAGTGTGGAGCATCCATCTTGTGATTGTGGTATCTGAGGGTGTAGGGTCCTGTGTGTGCTGAGATGCCTCAAGGGGATTTTGCTCTAGAGTCGACATGCTCCCCACTCCATTTTCCATGCACTTTTTGGATAAATTTTTGATGAATCATAAACTGAGGTCCTGTATGTGAAAAAAGACAAGCCTGTCCTCTAAAGCCCTGTATGTCAAACTTCTCCATCTGTCATTCACAGAGGATGACATCAACTTAGGTCAATGTCATAGAAAAACAGAACCATACCCAGCATCAGTCTGTGACCTGAAGAGAGATGGGTTCCATCAGGTTGAGTATGCCCAAAAAGTACACTGATTGAAAAGTTCAGTGCAATGCCCAACAGCTGAGCTGTTGATTGTTTCCTCTCATATATTCATTTTTTTCTGTTGTTAATTTGGTGTGTGTTGTTTTCAGGTGAGATTCTGCTGAAGATGGATCGCAAGAAGGAAGCGGCGGTCATCTATCGAGAGCTGATCAACAGAAACAATGAGAACTGGGCGTACTACAAGGGCTACGAGGAGTGTACAGACTTTGGTAAGATCCTGGTGTTCTGCACTTTGTAGGGAGGGTGTTAGATTTGGGTAAGCTTTTGTTTTCTGCACTTTGTAGGGAGGGTGTGTAGATTGGGTAAGAGTCTTTGTTTTCTGCCTTTGTAGGGAGGGTGTGTAGTTTGGGTAGAGTCTTTGTTTTCTGCACTTTGTAGGGAGGGTTTCAAGATTTGGTAAGAGTCTTTGTTTTCTGCACTTTGTAGGGAGGGTGTGTAGATTGGGTAAGAGTCTTTGTTTTCTGCACTTTGTAGGGAGGGTGTGTAGATTGGGTAAGAGTCTTTGTTTTCTGCACTTTGTAGGGAGGGTGTGTTGATTTGGTAAGAGTCCTTTTGTACACTTTTTCATTCCTCAGGAGTATGGCTGCCCTATGGTGAGGATTTGAAAACAGTCATAACACAACTTTTTTCGTGTGCAATTTTAATCTCACGTGATTCCAGTGGGATGAGTGAGTCTAGAGTGCAGTATTGTGGGGACCGAAGTGTTAAGCTGGGGAATGCATCTACTATTTCATGATTTACTAAGAAGGTTGGATTGGTAAAAGTCCTCTTTCTATCATAGCACTTGCAGAGTAATTCTGGATCAAAAGTCCTTTACTGTTAACTATTCAAATATCATCAGAATAGACTTTTCAGGACAATAGAAAAGTATCCTGTCTCAAAAGGACAAGGATTCTTCACAGTATGTGGCAATGATTTCTTAAATTGTTCACTCAGTTGACTGAGAATGAGAGAGGTTATTTGTTGTTTTTTTCTTAATTTTAATTGGTTTATATTTTTTCTTTAAAAATTATTACTTATTATTTATTTAAAAAAAGACCAAAAGAAACAGAGTATGAAATTCGGTTAGACAGTTGTCTCTTTTTGTCTTTTTTTTTCATACTGGTCTTTCCTTCACCTGATGAATAGACTAGAGGGTATGAAAAGATTAGAAAGAATAGATAGATTAAGATGCATTTCTTCACACAAACAGAAACCCATTTATATCCCATGAGTACAATATCCTCTTTGTACATGCATACCATTGCATGCACTGCACACACACACACACACACACACACACACACACACACACACACACACACACACACACACACACACACACACACACACACACATTCTGATATTCTGCCAATACAACATTCTCTCCCAATAAAGTTCAATGCAGAGTAAATGCTGAACAATGTCATGCAAATCATTATCTTATGCTAAAGTTCATGTTATAGGTGTTTTGTGTTTGCAGAGAATGCTGAAGACAGACTGAATTTCTACAAGGGAATTACAGCCAAGTTTCCGCGAGCGACTGTGCCAAAACGACTACCTCTTACATTTGCTACTGGTAGGTGGTGTCTCTGTATGAACCTTGCTTTCCTCAAACTGTGGGTCATTCTGACCATCTCTCTCTCTCTCTCTCTCTGTCTCGTCTTCTTCTTCTCTCTCTCTCTCTCTCTCTCTCTCTCTCTCTCTCTCTCTCTCTCTCTCTCTCTCTCTCTCTCTCTCTGCTTTTTCCTGTCTCATGCCATTTCTATCCCTTTTTCCCTGTCTGTCTCTTTCCACCTTCCTTCAGATCTCTCCCCCTCTGTCTTTCTCTCCCATTTTTTTTTTCTCCCCATCTCTTCTTTGCTCAATATGATTTTCCCGCTTTTCTCTCTCTCCTTTCTCCCTCCACATACACACACATGCACACTCACATACACACACAACATGCACGCATGTCATACAGACATACATACTCTGCTGTGGGGATGCTGGGAGCTCTTTCAGTATAAATAGCATCTCTACCTTCTGGTTTTATTTTATCTCATTGAATACTTTACAGTTAATTTCCCAGTTTTTTTTTTCAACTGGAATTTTTTCTTCTCACTGCTGAACACAGCGTTGTTCTGTCTTTATACATAAATATAATTTGTAAATATCTCAGACAATCATCACAGTGGTAGTTTTCTTTCTGATAGAAATAATTCATTCACAACCCACAAAAAGCCCCCCCCCCCCCCCCCCCCCCCCCAAAAGAAAAGCAACAACAAAAAAACCCAGAGAAAAGCAACAACAACAACAACAAAATCAGGCTGACAGAGTGGTGTGTTATTCCTGATATGAACAGTATGGCTTATCGCGATGGTTGTGACCATGAGAAATGTATGTGTGTGTCAGGTGAAACGTTCCGGAAGCTGGTGGACCAGTACCTGCAGAACGCCCTGAGGAAGGGGGTGCCGCCCTTGTTCGTCGTCCTCAGGCCCCTCTACAAGGACCACGAGAAGGTCAAGGCCATCGAGGAGTTGGCTCTGAGCTACGTTGACTCTCTCAAGGACTGCAACCGCTTTGATAAAGGTCAGTGTTGAGTGTGTGTATGTGTGTGTGTGTGCCGAGTGATTGAGTGCCTAGATTAGAGGGGGAGAGAGAGAGTGTGTGTGTGCGCGTGCAATCACACAGGCAGTTTGTATGTACACCAGCTGTCTCAAGAAGAAAGCAAATTGATGACAGTTATTTTTGTAATCGCAGTCTTTGAAGTAGAGTATGGCTTTGGATGAATAGCACAGACAGGCAGGAGATAACACAAGAACACACTGTGTTGTACAGAGAGCACAGGAGAGGAGGAGCCAGCCACGGCCCTGCTGTGGACGTACTATTTCCTGGCCCACCACTACGACCAGCTGCGACAGCTGCAGCGTGCCATGGAGTTTGTCGACCTGGGGCTGAGCCACACTCCTCTGCTGATCGAGCTCTACGTCCTCAAGGCCAAGATTCTCAAGGTGAGCAGTGTTTTCAATCTGCTAGCCCGGATTTTAATCCCATTCAAGTGCCAACTCCATTCCCCTCAGAAGTCCTTCAGATGAGACGCTAAACTGGATGTTAAAAAAAAAATAAAAGCACACATTATCATCCAAATATAGAGGGAAAAAAAATCATATAACTGCGTCAAAGGAAAGTTGTGCTACTGTTCTCTTGTTACTTTAGTACTTTGTTAGGGATTTGTGCATGTGTGTGATTTTAATACAGATTTGTAAACTTTTTTTTTTCAAACTTTTTAATGTTCATTTTTAATTTACAAACAGGTAAACATTTCTAAACAAAACAAAGTAAAAAATAGAAAGTTCAAATACAATGTTGTTTCATAAACAATTAACACCATGTGCTTTTCATTTTTAAACAATTTTGAAGGAGGGGGGTTGATGTTAGATGATTTTGGGGAAGGAGGACTGTATATTTTTCTGTGTATGCATACGTGGACTTGTGTATGGGTATGTGCATGTACCCGCACACTGTATTCATGGTGTGTGCGCGCACACGCTCTATTCATTCTGTGTGTGTGTGTACAGCACGGGGGTGACCTGGACGCTGCAGTGAAGATGATGGACGAGGCGCAGTCCCTGGACACAGCTGACCGCTACATCAACTCCAAGTGCGCCAAGTATATGCTGCGCGCCAACCTCGTGCAGGAGGCCTGCGACATGTGCTCCAAGTTCACCAGGGTACGTGGCATGTGTATACATGGGTACATCTGTGTGTGTGTGTGTGTGTGTGTGTATATGCAGGAGGCCTGCGACATGTGCTCGCCCACAGTTCACCAGGGTGCTATGCAGAGGCTACAGCAGTCCAGGGGTCAGGGTGACCTACACCTATATATATGAATGTGTGTGTGCTTGTATGCAAGCGCACACATGCAGCACGCACGCACACACACACACAC
>CM060326.1:2192600-2210100 GCA_030674155.1 Stramonita haemastoma | reverse complement strand
CACACACACACACACACACACACACACACACACACACACACACCACACACACACTGACCCCCATCCTTTCTCTCTTTCTTGGGGGACGGGATAGTCTGGTTGGTTAGAGCTTTGCGCATTGCACTCGTGATCTGCTGACACAGGTTCGAAACACATTCAAGAGGATTTTTTCCTCAAGAATTAACATCAGTGTGATCTTCCCTCCCCCAAAAGTCCTTTGGATGAAACTGTAAACCGAGGTCATGTGTGCAAACGCATGCAGTTAGAAAATCTTGCACCCATGTAAAAATTAGGTTCCACTTTTCAGAAGAGTAGGCCATTGTATGCTGGTGGGAACGGATGACAAAATTGACAAAACTACAACACACACACACACACACACACACACACACACACACACACACACACACACACACACACACACACACACACACACACACACACATATGCTGACTGGATGTAAAGAAGCATGTGAGAGCTTATTCAGTTATCTTATAAATGCCTGCAATGCTGCCACTGAAAGACATTATTTCCTAGAAGAATTTATTTTCATTTTTTTTAATTTTTAGATTGAAGCTTTAATAAGTCATTTTAAAAATGATTGAGAAGTTGGTACCTGCACTTGTTTTTCCTCCACTATTTTTTTTCCTCAATTATCCTGGAAATAAAAGAAGGAAAAACTAAATGTGGGTTGTGGCCACTGGGCTTCTTGTAGCTAGCTCCCTGTTCGGGGAGCGGCAAGGTGACACTCACTGTGCTTGCTGAATAGAGAAATAAAGGAACAAATAACTAACTGTGGGTGTGACCACTGTGTAGCTCCCTGTTCAGGAGCAAGTGACTACTACTGTGCTTGCCTGAATAGAGAAATAAGGAACAAATAACTAACTGTGGGTGTGACCACTGTTGTAGCTCCTGTTCAGGGCGCAAGTGACTACTCCTGCTTGCTGAGGTAGACAATAACACTGTGGGGCAGCAAGATGACTCACTACTGCTTGCCTGATAGAGAAATAAGGACAAATACTAACTGTGGCCACTGGGCTCTGTAGCTCCCTGTCAGGGGCAGCAAGAACTGACTCTGCTGGCTGCGAGAAAATGAGCCTGAGAGCGAAGAAGATGAAGCGAAGCAGCCAAGGCGAGAAGAAGCGGAGATGGAGCAGCAGAAGCAGAAGGCGGAGATGGAGCGGAGAGAGCAGAACAAGAACAAGGCCAACGACGGAGAGATGGACGGCCCCAAGGAGGAGGAGTTGATACCCGATAAACTGGCCAGGGTGAGTGTGTACCTGGGTGATGGGAAGTGGTGGATGGTTTATCTTGTGTGTGTGTGTTGTGTGGTGTGTGGTTGGGGGAAGGGGGGGGGGGAAGCTTGGGGATTGAAAGAATTTGTTTCTTTATGTTGTGGTGTGAAAGTTGGAAGGGTGTGTGTGTTGCAGACAGAGGAACCCCTGGAGCAGGCCATCAAGTTTCTACGGCCGCTGCAGATGCTGGCTGCTGACACTGTGGAGACACACACCCTGGCCTACGACATCTTCTCCAGGAAAGGTACTGCAGTGCCAGTAACTCCCTCTCTTCTTACCCTCCCACCCCCCCCCCCTTTTTTTTTTCTTTTTTTTCTTCCCCCTGTATAACACTTTACCTACCTCCTCCTTTGTGGGTGAATTCTGTGTGTGGTGTATGTGAGTGAGAGAGACAGACTGACAGGGATAGTTGGAATGATTAGATTGCCTTCTGTATTGAGCTAAGATTTTTTTTGGGGGGCACAGATATGTTGTTGAATCCTTTGTGGGATGCCATGTCCTCTTTAGTGTATCTCAAGCACACATCTGCATGCATGTTTACACACTTGCGTTTAGTCATCTACACACTCACTACCCCCTTCTCCCGGTCTTGCGCATGCACACTTACACACACACACACGTCCTCTTTCACCCTCACACACACAAACTCCCCCCCCCCCCACCTCCACACACAAACTTTGTGCAAAAAGTAATGCAACAATAAAGCACTAATGCTGGACTCCTTGGTGTGTGTGTGTGTGTGTGCAGGCAAGTTGTTGCTGATGCTGCAGTCTATAAAGCGTGGCATCAACGCTGACCCCAGCGACCCCAAGTTACACACCTGCCTCGTGCACTTCCACTTATATGGTGAGTGTATGTTAACTTGAAACTTACATATGTAATTATGGTTTTCAGTAAGCTGATTTTTATGAAGTGAGATTGTGTGCGTGTAATTAATTTTTTTTGTTGTTTCACTTTTTTTGGTTTATTTTTGTCATCATCTCTTTTTTTTGTGAAGAAAAGTTCTCAAGAAGATAAGCCGGTAAGCGGAAAACTACATAACAAAAAACATTTTGGTGAAGTATGGCATTGTGAAGACTGAAGCTGGTGGTGTGGTGTTGTATTGAACAGTGAAGGGTCAAGGTGACCTCCCCACTCCCGTTCAGACTGTGATAAACCAGGAGATGGCCAAGATCTACCAAGGCAAAGACCCCAAGACCCTCAACGAAGACTTCCTCCACACAACACCAACTCTTTACAACATCGCCTGGCCGGTCAGTTCCCCCCTCTCTCTGTCTCTGTCTCTTTCTCTGTCTGTCTGTCTCTTTGTTCTCTCTCTGTCTTCTGTCTTTGTCTCTCTGTCTGTCTGTCTCTCTCTCTCTCTGTCTCTGTCTCTCTCACTGTCTTTCTTTCTCTCTCTCTCTGCCTTTCTCTCCCTCTCTGCCTTCCTCTCCCTCCCTCTCTCCCTCTCTCTCCTTCCCTCCCTCCCTCCCTCTCTGTCTTCTCTGTGTGTGTGCTTGCTAATGTTTTTTACTTAGTTATGTGATAGTTAATGTTGTGGTGATGATGTCAGGTGCCCGCATGATGTACGACCTAGACCAGAAGACTCAGGACATGGCCCTCAGCCTGGCCACCAGTCTCTCCGACGATCTGCAGGGACGAACACTGGAGGTATCTGTCTCTCTGTCTGTTTCTCTGTCTGTATCACTCACTGTGTCTGTCTGTCTGTCTGTATCACTTTGTCTGTCTGTGTCACTATGGTGCTTGTCTACTGACTTCACCAGTCCTTACTCTAGCCTCATGAATGTTATCCTTCAGACTCACCGGTCCTTCCTTACCTCAGCCTTGTCAGTGCTATCCTTAGTCACTTCCAGGGGCTCCTGTAGTAGCTGTTGATGATTGAGATGCTCACCATTTTTGGCCCTTAGGGGACAAAACCACAACCATCATAATTCTGATGTTGGTTTTGCCTTTGAATACTTTGGATTATCATGAATAAGTCTCCATTTTCGTTTGATATGTGACACAAGGGTTGCTTTTTTTTATATGATGAGACAATTATATAAAATAATTTTTACTTAACAAAGCATAGCAGAAATAATTTGTCCTCACTAATGATGCTGAGGACTCTTCAAAATGTTCCTCACATATCTGATGGAGTTGTTTGTTGTAAGTGTGATTGCAACAGTCTTAAAGCATTTTTTTTTTTTTTTTTTGCAGACCTGTACGGCGGTGCTGAAGACGCTGAAGGATGGAGGGTTCGGATCCTGTGAGAAGACAATCCGGGACTACCAGGCGCAGTGCCGCACCCTCTTCCCCCAAGCTCACGCCTTCCAGCCCACCCCCTCCCCGCCCCACGGCAAGACCCCGGCCAATGATGGCGTTGTTCTCACCAACGGTTCCGTGTCCTAGGAGTTTGTTCGTCTGTTTGTTTGCCCTGCCGGTCCCCGCAGTCTTCGTACGTACGCCGCTTCCCAGTGACTTGATTCAGTGCAGGAAAACCTGGACCTTTTTGGGCTTTACACTCACGCATGTGCATGCTTGTGTGTGCATGTGCATACATTTTTACACACACACACACACACACACACACACACACACACACACACACACACACACACACACACACACTCTCTCTTCTCTCTCTCTCTCTCTCTCTCTCTCTCTCCTCTCTCTCTCATCTCTCTCTCTCTCTCTCTCTCTTTCTCTCACAGACTTACACACACACACACACACACACACACACACACACACACACACACACACACACACACACACACACACCTTCAAAAGAAAAAACTACTAACGATCGTGCCAGAGTTGAAAGGGCTCCCTCCCCTTGTTTTATCCCATTACAATCCGTTTCTGTGTCTTTGTTATCAAAAAAAAAAAAAAAAGAAAAGAAAAAGAAAAAGTGGGGTTGGGGGGTTGGACCGACTGGGTAGGATGACAGCTGTAGCTAGTCGTTGAAGTATGTTTAACCTGTAGAGAATACAGGGCTCAAGTCATGGATACTTACTTAAACCTTTTTGTCAGCTGGTGTGTTGAAAGATGATGTTGACAGCACAGAGAATCAAAGGGAGAAGGATGGCTGATGATGCATTTAGGGAGACGGTGACAGCATTTGTTCAGGAAGGGAGTGGGGGGAAGGGGGGGGAGGGAGGGGGGGTTCTTGGCTTTATACATTTAGTTAGGGAAGGGGGGATGGGTATATTTATGACCCCCCCCCCCCCCCCCCCTTTCTTTTGAATTTTGTTTTCCCTCTGTCTCTTCAAGACGAAACGGTTTCTCTTTTTGTGCCTGAGCCAGATCAGAGTGTGAGCCAACAATTCACCGCCAAGTTTCCAGTCTTCTGACCAGAGAGGCTGTAGTATTCCAGTGCTGTAGACTTTTGGGGTTTTTTTTGTTAAATGGCGAGGCAGTGTTGATTGTTTTCACACCCGTGTTAAAAAGTAGCTGATTTCAGAAACGAGTTCTGTAAATTTATACAGAGTTGTAAGGAATGGCGACGTAAAAAGATAAATACTGTGGTGTTTTTACAAAACTGCTGTTTGGTGTGTTGAAGTTTGTTGGGTTGAGTGCGTAGTGGTTCTTTTCTCTTTGTTTTTTGTCCCCCCCCTCCCCCCACTTCTTTCCTATACTTCAAAAAAAAATCTTACTGGTGAGTTCTTTGCATAGTTAACTTTGTTGAAATTATGCAAGACCACCGCTGCTCGTAAACTTTCTGTTGAAAAATGGGCATGGATATGTGCCAGGTTTTCTCACAGGACAGACATATCTTTTCTATCTTTTCTTAGCTTGTAGCAAAATACTGGAATGAAGATTTCTCTAGTGTTTGATCAGACTTAGCCTTTTTTTTGGGGGGGGGCAGAAAAGAAAAGAAAAAGTACAGCTGACCGTTCTGATTTTATGTGGAAAAAAAAGGGGGGGGGGGGTATGTCAAAATCTGTCAAGACAGATCCTTAACTTCTGCTACTGCCAAGCTTTCACTTGTGCATGATTTTACGTCTTCCTAATTGTAATGTTTTAATCTAAACAGAAGATCTGAGAAAGGAAGGTTGTAGGGAGTGAGAAAAATGTAAATATACAATTCCGCTTTACAGCTTAGTCTTTTGTGATCGACTATGATTATCTGACTACGAGGCTTGATTTGCACAGTCTGTTATGTGCTGCAGCCCTGGGGGCTAGTTGGCCTTTGGAGGTATCCCAACGCTGACTGTCCTTATGCCCTCTTGGCTGAGAGAGTGGGGATGTACTGTGGGCAAGGCATCTCCACTATAATCAAATTTCTGCCCAATTTCTGAAACAGCATCTGCCTCCTCAGCTGTAATGGAGGTGATCATCGAACACGACAAACAAACAACTATGGGCTGAATGCACCCAAATTGATGATAATTGTTAATATTTTTTGGACACTTCCCACAGTAGATTTTATCATAGATATTGGAAGCCAGTATATCAGCATCTGAACATATGTTTGATTTGAAAGACAGAAGCTGGGTTATGTGCGGGTTGGTGGCAAAAAATGAATCGAGGGTATAGAGTGAGAGGTGTATGAGTGAGGGCTTAAGTGATTTGAAATCTGTTGAATATGATGCCCTGCTGCACAATAAAGCAATACTAAAATGAAATTTTAAAATGAGAGAGGGAAAAAAAAGAATGGATCTCCGACCCCCAATCTCAAACAAGTTATTGTGGAAAGTAGGGAGAGAGTAGTTTGTCAGGCAGAAAGACTAAGGTATCTGTGTGTGCCTACAAAATGATGGTCGTTTCAATGTCATCACTTCCCAACGTCATTCAAGTAACTTCTCTTCCCCCTCCCCCCCAATCTCTCTTTGTGCGTGTCTTTTCCTCCCCCTTCCCCCTGCCCTTCTTTTCAAATCTCGCCAACACTTTTCTTAAAAATGTCCTTCAATTCATAAAATAATGTCACCTTCCCCCCCCCCCCCCCCCAAAAAAAAAAAAAATGCCATGGGTAACTTGAGCTTTCAGTCTGAGAGGGTGCTGTGTTCATGGTATGAAATAAAAAGTAGGACTTTTATCTTTTTCATTACACCTGCAGATGTTTTGAATTTTAATCAAACTATTTGAAGTGGAAGGTGGTATGCATCATACCAGACAGATGTATTTCAACATTGCTAGTTGACTTTTTCTTTGGGAAGGGGGGGGGGGGAGAGTGGTGTGAGTGTGTGTTTTGTTTTCGTTTTGCTCAGTACACGTAGTTATTGACCATCCAAGCTGAGCACAATGGTTGATAGCTAGCGGAGATAGGAGTCGGTCTGAATAAAAACTTTAAAAAAGAGAGAGAGAGAGGAGTCGTCCTGAATGTGTGGCAGAGACTTTGAATGAAAGCGTTTGAATAATTGCTTCTTTTTAAATGAGAGGAGAAACTATTTACGGTATGATCTTTCAACTGTGACACGGAACTCTGTGACTGTGGCTGTTTCATGGTTTGTTTTTGTTTTTGCTTTGTTTGTAAGTGTAAACACAGAAATGTACAATTCTGTAAACTGAACTCTGTGAGTGAAGCTCTGGTGTAAACGCGTGAGTGATTTGTCGCATTGTATAGTGGGACATAACTGAAGAGGTGTTTCAACTTAAATTCACGCTCTGCAAGTCTGTAAACTGAACACTGTTATGCGCGCGTGTGGGTTTTTTTGTTGTCAAGATAACACAGCGACTTGTCTGTCACCAGTGTGTAAGGTTGTAGTTCTTACACTGCGAGTGGTGGTGTGTGCGGCATTTAAATCCTTTTCATTATGCAAGGGGAAGACAGTGAATGAATGGGAGCTCTCTCTTGTCATGATCTCTGCCAGGTGATGTTTGAAACGCAAATCAGTTGTGTGGGAGAGCAAACATGGGATGTACAGTAATCCGTTACACCTGAAGTGTAAAGACGAGGAGAAAAGTAAAATGCTCTTTATTGTAGATAGAAAAAGAAAAAGAGTGGGGTTTTTTTGTTGTTTTTTTTTAATTCCAGAGTAAATGAAGTTAAAGTTTTTTAGATTCTGGGGGTCTTTAACTTTCATGAGAATATATATATTATAAAAAAAAAAAACTTTCATGAGAATATCATCAGATGGAAAATACAAGGAGGCAGTGTTTGTTGCTGGAAGTCATTCTGTTCATGTTCCAGTTCTTGTGTATTGTTTTTAGTAGTGTGTGTGTGAGCGTGGATGGATGCGTCTTTTAACATCTGCTTACATGTGTGTTTCTCTGTTTGTTTGGTTTGCCGTTTTTATTCCATTACTCTTATTCTCCAGCATAATCTTGGCTCGGTGTGCGTGGCATGGCTGATTCTTTCCGCTACACCGACCGGTCTCTGCAACCAAACATTGACAGATGACAGTTTTTCGTCTTTGTTCATAGGATTTTATCTTCTTTTTTTTCCATACTGGTTTTTAGTTTGAGTCAAACATTGTGAACTTGTACACTGGGAGAGCATCCTGTCAAAGAGAAATTTTTGGGGACTGAAAGAAGGAATCTCTTTGAAATTTTAAATAATGTCTTGAGGGCAGATTTGAAAACTGTCGCATGCTGCACCTTTACAGTATGGCAAGTCATAGTTGAAAACATTAGTATGAAAATGGGTATGCGTGCACCTGGAAAACATTCAGTTTATTTTTTGTTATTACCATAGATGTAATTGTGCGATGTTCAACGGTTGGGTTTTCGCGTTTCTTTCTCTTTCAAACCTGTAGAATATTTGAAGGATTTGTCAAGTATGCCATTGAAGAGATGGGAGGAGAATATTTTTGTGTGTGTTTTGTTGATACTGCAAGTTAGGGGAAGGGGGGGGGGGGGGGGGGGGTCTCTCCACATATTCAGATGTATGAGCTGACGTTTTGAGTGTGGGGAAAACTAGCAATATTTGAGTGAGTTTTGGCAAACAGTTGGGGTAGTGTGTGTGTGTGTAAGTGTGTATGTGCATGATCTGTCAGTCTTCAGGTGATTGTTATCCAGGTTGTATTATAAAGTTGTACATTGGAGTTGATGAAAAGAATGCCAAATAGTTGACATGGTTGTGTGCTGTACATGTTTATTGCAAGTTCAGTTTTTGGGGGGTGTTCTTTTGTTATTGGGAAGTAATGTAGAAAAAAGTGTCTATTCCTGTAGGTTTAGGTCCCCCCTTCCCCCTTGTTTAAAAAAAAATCTGTAAGATGTACCTTCCTCCCCCTTTTTTCCTCTTATTTACGTCTATATATCCTACCTAAAACACAGTTCATGACAGGGAGTGGGATAGCCTAGTGGTCAGAACAATGCATTCACAATTTGACGACCCAGGTTCGATTCCTATGCAAGGGGATTTTTCCCCTGGAGTTAACATGGGTGCTGACTCCACTCTCCCCAAAAGTCCTTTGGATGAGACTTTAAAACGAGGCCCCGTGTGCAAACACGCAGAACATCTTGCACACACGTTAAAACCTGTTCCGCTTTTCATAAGAGTAGGTAATTGTGTGCTGGTGGGAACAGATGACAAGATTTACAAAACTGTATACACAAGGAGACTGGATGTAAAAAAGCATATGAGTGTTTATTCCATTATCCTCAAAAGAATAAATTAACTTTTTTTTTTTTAATCAGTCTTGGTATGTGGCAAAGACCCTCATTCAAAATGGTGTCTCTATTCTGACCTGACTTTCATTCAAGGTCACATGGTTAAGGTCAGCATCTGTGCAGAAAGTATAATGATGGCCGATAGAGAAAAGAGAACCAACAGCTACTCTATTGGGTCTCTGAGAATTTTCAGTAACCTGCTCCGGAAAGTGTTTTGCAAAGTGACCTTCCTGGGTGACCTTGACCCAGGGTGAAGGTCAATGGTAGTTGTGTTTGCAAGCTTTTTTTTGTGCTTTTTTTGTATGTTGCAGTGAAAGAGATAAAGAAAGAAAGAAATTTACTTATGCAGTATTTTTTTTATGCGGTCCTAAGTCTTTCGTCTCTCGTGATGTGGCAATCTATTTGTTTTGCTATCCTATGTTTAATGGAGTTAACCAATGACTTAAATTTACTAACATATATCAGTTCTTCCTCTAACCACAAATTTGTGTGTTTTTTTCTGTTGGATGGTTGTGGGGGAGCTGTGAACAGTATTACAAGGTATTGTGTAGGTATAGGCATGTTAAGTATTGAGCTTTATGAGAGGCTTTTCCAGACTGGCACAAAACAGGGAAGAAGCTCAACAATCCAATACAACAATGGGAAGTGCCTCACTGATGACCAGGATATTCTGAACAGATGGACAGAATACTGCTCCGACTTGTGTAACTACAAAACCACAGGAGATCCAGAAGTCCTCAATGTCCCCACAAGCACAGATACAGTTAGCTGCCCTTGTGGTCCGCTGAGGTACAAAGGACATGAGTGAGGAGAAAAACTGTGGGAAGAAATGGACAGACAGCAGGTCTTGCGAGTAGAACCCCCTTTCTAGCAATGGGTTTTGTTCTGGCCCTGGGTCCATCCATGAAGATTCAGAAAAACTGGTCCAGCTTTTCCCCATCGTCAGTGTTTTTAGATTCTACAACTCGCTCTCTCTTTTTTCTGTCATCCCCCCCACTTTAATCAAAAATTTTTTGATGATTTCGCCACTTTTCAGTTTCAGTTCCAGTGTGAGAGGGGGTTGAATAATGGAGAGGGAATGAGGTTTTGTTTTTAGTGTGACTGCAGAAGTGTTCAGTTATACTTGTAAGGTATATGCATAGGGTTTGTTTGGTTGGGTTTTTTTGTCGTTTAGGGTGTTTTTGTTTGTTTGGTGTTTGGTTTTTTTGTAGTTTTTGGTTGTTGTTTTTTTTTTGGGGGGGGGGGGGGATTATTTTGTCTCAGTTGAGGAAATGAGAGGGTAACTGGAATAAACAAGGATCATAGCTCTTTGTCACCACCATCACCCACACCACATTTCCAGAACTTGTATCCTTTCTCAGCAGTTTTGTTTTGTTTTGTGTAAGGTATTTAATGATAATAATGTGTGTGACAAGAAGACTTTTATGAACTGATGATCTTTGGTGTGAAAAAGCTGTATACTTGAACTTGCATGGGGAAAAAAAATTGGACCTGTATTCTTTCGAGTGTGTGTTTGCGTGTACATTGGTCTGGCTATTTTTCCACAGTGTACATAGTTGCTCTTAAATTTCTGTATCAATCAATTCAGAGTTATTGTTTGTCTGTGGCCCCAGAATGCAAGACCTCACAGTCCATGGTTTAGCTGAATTTCTCTCCCCCCCTTTTCCCTGTTTTGAGTTCACTTTGGTGTCTGTTGAGTGAATGGATGCGAAAGAGAGAAAAGCTTCTGTGAGAAGTGTGTGCATCAGCATCAGAATTCCACATTTTCCTAGTAAAAAAAATTTTGTCTATCAATAAACGTGGGTTAGGGCCAAGCATTTTTCAGGACAAAGCCATCTCTGGATTCCAGATTACAGACAAAACATCAAAATGTCACTTTCATGAATTTTTTTTTTTCCCCCCAGGCTATGAAAAGATGTGAAATTTGTTGCTAAGTTAATGAATTAATTGTAATTATTGCTTGCATCGGTTGATGATGGCAGTTCTGACCTTCTCTGTCATGCCACGTTCTGTTGCACAAATCAGATTGTGTCATTCAGCCCTTTTCTTTTTCTCTTTCCCTCCTGTGAATTTGGAATGGAGAGGATGTGCTTTGAGCCTTTACTCTGAATAAATCATTTTTATGCATTCTTAGCTCTGGCCTTGTTGTTTCAGGCTGTGTGTGTGTGTGAGAGAACTCGGAACTCGAAAACTTTATTCACAAAAAGGCCATTGGCTCATACATGAAGGGGGGTTGCCAAGCTGTTTAGTATTTTGGTGAGGGGAAAAAAAACAAACACAAAAAAACAACAACCCAATAACAACAACAAAAACTAGCGTATACAAAAGTCAGATACACAAATATAACCTTCGACAACAATATATCTCTTATTCTTTGTGTTTGTGAGAGAGAGAGAGAGAGAGAGGAAAGCTGTCAACTTTCTCCAATTGCAGTGGTCATGTGCCAATGCCTGGGTCCCAGCAAAATATTAGGTATTAAGGAGTGTGTTTATTGATGTCCAACCATTGATGTAAGTGGTGTCCATCCACTTCTTTCTCTGTCTGCTCATCTTCTGCCTCCTTGTAATATTACATGTACTGGGCTTTGCAAGATGATGGTGGACAGGCTGTCGGATCTTGTGACATGACCATACCACTTCATGTTTTAAAAAATTGTATGGACTATTACTGGACAGTCATTGTAGGCTCATGGCTTTTTAAAATGTGGCATTGCTTCAAGAGCATGTGTAAATCGACACAGTTGTTGCAACAACAAAAATGTTGGAAATTTTTATATATTTTTTTCCTTCACTAAGCGACCATGACCCAAACTGCAAGTAAAAAAAAACCCCAGCCCTTCACACAAAAAAAATCAGGATGATACTCTTTAATCCAGTCTATACAGCCAGCCAGAGAGATGCAGCACACATATATACACACACCCGCACACACATAAATGCTGCAGACATTGTTCCACAACTTCTTCTTTTTTTTTTAATCAGTTTCCACTAACAGTGAACAACTTACATAAATTAATATTTTCCATTTTGATCAATTAAAAAAAAAAAAAAAAAGAACATTTAAGCGCGCATATGATTTCTTCACCTCAAAACCAATATCAGCTATATACATGTTCCACGAGATGACATTCACTGAAACATTTTTCATTAGAAACAAGCCTGTAATGCGTGTTGATAGTTAGTTGTTAAGGCTAGTGGTTGGTAGGGGTCACTGAGTTTGTTATAATTTCTTTTGAAGTTTGTTGATACTAACAACACTGTTTCCTGTTCTGAGGTTTATTCAGATGCTTTTGAAACAAGATTCTTTTTTCATGTGGAAAGAAACAAGAACAAGCAGGCAAAAAAACATGGTATGAAAAGTAAGCACAGACATTCTCTCTCTCTCTCTCTCTCTCTCTCTCTCCTCTCTCTCTCTCTCTCTCTCTCTCTCTCCTCTCTCTCTCCTCTACAGGCTCTCTTTCTCATACATGCACACTCACACCTAATTTGATTCACACTACACAATCAGAGTCTCTCTCTCTTTCTCTGTCTCTCTCTCTCTCCCCCTCCCCTCTCTCTCTCTCTCCCTCCCTGTCTCCATCTATTAGTTACACACACACACACACCCCTATTTTTTTCACACTACACATCCAAACCGAGTTTTAAAAGCTTTACTAGTGACTCTTCATAAATCACTCAAGAAGCACAGCCACTGCAGACACAATATATAAAAACACTCATAGCATTTACAGAGCACTCATATAACACAGACACAGCAGCCACATTCATTCATTCATTCATACCTAACACACATTCTATTCTGTACTCTCTGATGACTTTTGCATTTCCAGCTCCTCCCGATGTCTTCTAATGGCGGTCAGTCTCTCTCTCCTTGCTAATTTTTCTGCTTTCTCCTCCTCCGCTTTTTCTATAACTGTCTGCCTCACCCCAGGCAACATTACCCTGAAAGCAGAAGATGACATCAGTGTACAAAACAAAATGACGAATGCTATAGCCAAGTGGTTAGACCACTCAACTTCAGTCCTCTGGGTCTATGAAGCTCTGAGTTTGAATCTAGTGAGTGACGTCTGGTAAAAATAGGGCGGGAATTTTTTTTACGATATTGCAGGTCAACTTTATGTGCAGACCTTGCAGTCTGTTAGTTTCCTTTGTGTGTACAGGAGATCAAATCAAATATGCATGTTTAAGATCCTGTTAATTCATGTCAATGTTTTCAGTGGGTTACAGAAACATGAACATACCCAGCATGCAACCTGTACAATGAAATGAGCTGTTCTGAAGTCAGAATGAGTCAGCTGAGGCCAGAAGGCAGACCTCCTGCAAAGTTACAAGCACAGGAGAAGACCAGGCACTACTTAACAACTCACCTGGAAGGGCATGCAGAGAGAGAAAACAAAATTGTTACAGTACCCTTTCTCCTAAACCCCCCTGTCCCCCCAAGAAAAAAGTTACACTGAAGATATTAAAAAGAAATGAGATAACTCCGAAAAATAAAAATCAATGAAACCAGAATTTCTCATCAGTAGTTCGTGAACAAGTTTTACCTCAAATCTTGACATAACCGACAAGAGACTTTTTCGACAGTTAACATTTGCATCAGTCAAAGGATACAAAGAATTATTACATGAATGTATGATTTATAAAGCACATTGAAATCTATGGTAAACCATTGCTGTTTATGACAGCAGATACTAATCACAGATATCAATTAAATGAACGTATGTGAGCATAAAATGAAATGGAAACCTCTCTTTGCCTCTCTTCTCATCTCGTCTAGCAGAAAACTAAAACTGATCACAAAACCACAGTAGTAGTACTAGTAGTGCAGTAGGCATGCGTCAGTCTTGGAAGACAATGGAGTTGTGCTCTAGGCTCTAGGGCGCAAAGCCTGGGTAAGTAAGTGTGGAGGGCAAGCTGTTATCCATGCTGCAGACCCCCCCCCCTCTCCACAATGCTGGAATGATCCATTGGAAAGGCAATCGCCAACTGATACACAAGGTTCCAGTGCCATCACAGAGCCACTAGAACATTGACATATATATACGTCTACAGCCCCAAACCACCCTGGGGACTCAACTACCTGATTTTTCTTCAGGGATGGTGTTTAAACACGACACCTGTGTGCATTCTTTGATTTAAAAAAAAAAAAAAGTTTGTCATTTGCTCCTACCGGCACAAAATGGCCTGCTCTTCCATAGCAAAATGATACATTTATCTCTAGATAAAATAAGTAAGACACCCTGTAAAAAGGAGGTAAATATTTTTGTATTTATGAACAAATCCATCAAATCCATCCACAACATAACAATCACTGCAGTCCATTGCTGCGTTTTTACCCTGTGTTTCAAAACCTCATGCACATATTCACACACAGGATCTTAGCATTCTTTCAAAGAAAAGGGCCTGAACCAATACTAATCCCAGGAAGAAAAAAAAACAAACCCTCAGCGGACTCGAACCAGCACTTCTCAGTTACTTCTCACACATTCAACTTCTCTGAAGTCTGAGTACACCTGCCTATATGGCGAGGTACTTGAAAACAGTCATCTATGCAAATTTCTCATTCAGTGAGCAATTTCAATCTCACAGTGATTCCCAGGGGGGATGAGTGAGTCAGAGTGCACAGTCTGGGTGACCCCCATAGAATTAAGCTAGGGAACAACAACAACAACAACGCATTCAATGCTCTAACCACTAGGCTATTCTGCCCTAATGATCACAGAAAACAAGAAAGAAAAAAAAGGAAGGAAAGTGAGATGATTGCTTACAGAGAGGCCGTTCCCAGCAGAACGGTGAAAGCCAGTCCACCAAAGACGAACCAGTTCCTCACAGCCCACGCTTTGGTTCCTCTCAGGTAACGACTGCGGTTGATTTCACGCATGACTGACGTGATGATGTCACTGTTGTGATGATGTCACTGATGTGATGATGTCACTGTTGTCATCTGAACATCATCAAAGCTTCTGTAGATTGCCTGAAATCAAAACAGAGAATAATTATTAATTATTACCTTTTAAGTTGAATTTATAAATACAGCAGGACTACTGGCGTTTGTTGTTTAGTGTGTCTCATGGTGGTCATAATGGTGGTGCATGTATTGTATGTGTGCATGTATGGTGGGTGGGTTTCTTCATCTGAGGATTTTTGGGGTAAAGCAAAATGAAAATAGACTCAACTTGAGTTATTATTCACTGTTATCTTCCTTTCAGTGAAGTTCTGAGAAAGACATATCACTTGTATTGATAGCAAATGAATAGTAACACAGGAAACAACAGTGCAATACATTAATTATGGTAAAAATGAACATTCACACATTCATATAAATACAAACTTCTCTAGGTAGACTAAGAATTTGGATACGAGTCTGGAACTAATCTATGACATATTACCCTACTGTTGCTAAACTATACTCTCACCAGTTGCCTTTACAAAACGGCCACACTGACATGTAATTATAATGAAATAATGCAGAAAAAAATGAACAAAACAAACAACAAAGTGCTGATCTCTCACATCCAGGAAGAGAAGGGGAGAAAATAAACTTTAAACTGAGTAGTAATGTCTAGTGTATGTTCAATGAACTAACACATTAATATAATAGCACTTAACAACCTGTTCATAATTTAAGATGAATGCTATTATAACATCATATCATATTGAAGTCATTGTTACCAAAGAAAGTGCAATCACACACACACACACACACACACACACACACACACACACACACACACACACACACACCATCATACAAACATCTATAGGTCTATTAAATTACAATACATTAAATCTTCTCTCTCCCTTACACACACACACACACACACACACACACACACACCACATCTGGAAATAAAAATTTGATTGATTGATTGACACACACACACACACACACACACACACACACACACACACACGACCACGAAAACATCTGACCTAGGCGGTATGTACTATAGAAGTATAATTATATAATATAGGCGGCTTACAGAACATATTCTAATTAACCATCACAGACCACACATTCAAAATTTATGGTGCATGCTCACGATGCAACCACTCATCTCCAATCATCCTTTTTAATATCAGTAACACACACCACCACCACACAAAAGCACACCGCACACAGATCAAAACATTAGAAATAGAATGAATACTGATGTAACAAAAACCAAAGTTGGTTTGTTGTTCTGCATTCTGCTGGATTTTTCACCATCCCGTCTGATGTTCGATTGAATGTGCATGTGCCTGTGTCCGCAAACTAATGAAGCAAACCAAAATGAGATCGGACAGATTATGTAAATGTTTTACACCATTCATACCTTTCAAAATTACACGTTGTTTTATCAACAATACAGTCTGCACGACCTTCCACGATGACACACGTGCTGCATCGGAAAAAGAAACATGTCTGCAATTGGTGGTTCAATTTTCTGGCAACCAATGGAAAGGCCTTTAACAAAATCACCGAAATCATTGAGGCCAGAATTATCCCCCTTGTTTGCGTCGTCTTCATTCTATCAAGTGCTCGCCTTCGTGTAGCCAGTAGGGTTCGCACCAGAGAGAAAGAGTATTTATCAAAAAATTAAAATGAGAGAAGGCAAAAGTTTGCATGCAAACAACAAATTTTGCTTTTGCACCACCATTAAACACAATGCAAAGCTCACCGGCAGTTGGCCTCTTCGAAAAGCCCCCCCCCCCCCCCCCCCCCTCTCCTCTCTCTCCTCCTCTCTCTCCTCTCTCTCTCTCTCTTCCAACAACACCAAGAAACAAAAAAAAACAAAAAACAAACAATTCAGAGAAAGAAGAAACGACAACAAAGGGAGCGGAGGGGGGGGGGGGGGTCTAAGCTGGAGCAAGGGGCTTTCAAAGTAGAAGTTACTTGTCAGGCAAGCTTTGTAATTCTTAAAAATACTATGAATAATGCAATCAAATATAAAAAGGCAGACAAAAGAACAACAAAACAACACTAAAAAATAATACAAACAAGAAATTAAGGTTCATATTTACCACGTAGGAGGTTTCTTTATTGTTTTTGTTTTTTAATTAACACTCAATCCTAGTATAAAAAAAAACAAAAACAAAGAAACTGGGTACTTCTTCTATCTAAACTATCCATTCGTTCTTTCTAATCTGTCTCTCCATGTTTCTTTTTTTCAATCATTCTTTTCGTCATTTTTCTTTTTTGTTTTTCTTTATTTGTTGTAGTTTTTGTTTTGTTTTTGTCCTTCTTGATCTTTTTCTGCTTTGGTTTTGCTTATTTTTCTTTTGTTCATTTATTTTTGTTTCTGTTTTTTCTGTAACTGCTCCCTGTTTATCCTTTCTAACGTTTTCTTTCTGAAGTTTTGTTTTATTTTGTTCGCTTTGGGGTGGTTTTTTTTGGGTTTTTTTGGTGGTGGTGGTGGTGGGGGGGGGGTCTTCTCAATGTACAGCAAACCCCGCTCTTCTCTGTGTGTGTGTGTGTGTGTGTGTGTGTGTGTGTGTGTGTGTGTGTGTGTGTGTGTGTGTGTGTGTGTGTGTGTGTGTGTGTGTGGTGTGTGTGTGTGTGTGTGTATGTGTTCAACAGTTCAGTTGAAGAAAAGGTGGGATGGGTAAAAGCTCTTCATCTAGTTGGGTGAAAAAAATCCCCAGAAACCTAGACCATTCTTACCAAAATCCAACATCAGGAACACAACC